>JALLPD010001601.1:0-15902 GCA_036940065.1 Cyclotella cf. meneghiniana | reverse complement strand
TTATTTTAACATAAAACTGAATTAATTTACAAACTAAAAACTACAAATTATCACTTGCAACAGCAAAAACAAAACAAGTGGTGAGTTTGTTTGGTGTTGTTTCCCGGCCGATGCAACAATCTGCTGAAGCCATGTGCAGTCCTCATGGACAGTAGCGCAGTATAGCAGCCGAAATGGTGCACATCATGTGGATACCCTTGTGATGTGCGGACAATACCCCCACAATTGGAGCAAACCGTAGGGGCGACGGAAATGTCTTTGCTGCTGTGGCACAGGGAAAAAATTACCATGTAAATATCTAGGTAAAAAAATACTAGTACTAGGTAAATATCTAGGCCAGCACGTGACCCAGCCATGAATCCAGTCACGGCATCGGCGACATTGTGACATCAGCCATTTTCAGCTGACATTGTCGGCTTTGCGACAACATGTGCCGACATGTTGGTGACATTTCCAACGAAGCCTAGTTCCCAGTGGATATGTTAATAACTGTTCAAACTGCAATGGAGACCATGGAGTCAAAAGATGCAAGCTGCCAAAAGACTGCTTGTATTGAAGGAAATAAGAAGGAAAGGAAAGAAAAGAAGAAGAAATCTGGCTCTGACAACAATATGAAAGGTCCAAATCTGGCAATGGTAGTAGCTCTTGTGAGCCATCTGGAAGTGTTTTGGAAAAGTTTGATAATGTTTGGCACTTGTACTGTAACAAGGATTGTGGATATAACCGTACACAGAGCTCTTGTTTTCATTCTGCCTTCACTTCAAATCCATCTTCTTTCTTTTGCCTTGCAAGCTATGCATCTTTCAGTAGATTGCAGAGGAATAACACCAAGAAATTCCTTCACCCCTTGTAATATACCTCCAGTAAATTGTCCTTCAACTGTTCTCAGTAGCTATGGTTTGATCACCCTTGATAACAACAAACTCTTGGCTGTTTGCAAACATCATGACCATGCTATGGCTGATTCTACAGTGGCTGATTTTTTGTCAGATCTCAAGAAGCTGTTAACCTGGTGGGCCTGGACTGGTCATCACCCTTCTGTCCTACATTATCCACAATGTCTTGATTTTATTGAGGTGGTTGGTTTCTTAATGGTAGAAATTGTTGGGGTGTTTGTTAATGTTTCTTTCAGTCATTAATTGCTCTCTTTGGAGACTTTGGATGTGGTCCATCTCATCATGGCTCTTGTTGCAAGTGCAGGTACAAGCCACGTCTATGGCAGAAATGTGAGCACAACAAGAGGAGGAGGGTGACTATTATTTGATGCTCAAGTGTCATCATCAGCATGGGCTGGGGGCACTGCATGAGTTATAGGTCAATGTACCTGCTTGGTGCAAACATTAATGGTGGTAGGAATAAAATGCTCTGTTTCACCTCAAATATTGCACACAGTACTGGAATTTCTTCCAGCCTATCTCTGAAATCTACAACATTGTATTACAAAACTTGTGTTTTGTTGAGTGCAATTTCACTCAATTGTCTCATCTCTTATGTTAATTCAGTAAAATACAACTATAACATGAGTGGAAAGATTCATATCACAGCTCAGTCAGTACCGAATTGATTGAACATCATTTGATGTCTTTTTGAAAGCAAGATACATTGCAATCATTGTAATTTGGTTGAGAGTAAACCACTAGTGTGGGATACTGGTGCATCTTTGGGTCTTGCTCCCTACAGAACAGACTTCTTTGACTATATTGAGGTTGATTTTGCAGTCAATTATGTCACCCAGACAAAAATTGCAATTGGTATTGGAACTGTGATCTACAAGGTTCAAAGTGACAAGACACGGATGTTTTCTTGCTATTCAGTGCTTATTATCTTTTGCTCATAGCAGACATCCATCTATTTAGCCAATGAACATACCACCAGATACATGAACTTACAAATACCACAAGTGGAAAACAGGTTGTGATGCATTTAAAAGATCAAACTTTTTCCAATTGATTCAATGCCTTCTGGTTTGCCCATCGGCTGAGATCCTTCTTTCTCTGCTAAAGAACAATGTGATGTTGGCCGGCATTTGTTTCAAAATTTGGAATTCTTTGATTTACCTGGAATGTCACTGATGCTTCAAATGCCTTTTCTGCATTCTATTACAACTAGGATTGTCCATGAATTGTGGGAACATGTCTGGTAGAATTCGTGTCCTTTTGTCAGCACAGAGATCAATACTAATATTTTAGGTCCCCAGAAGGAACAATTGACATGGCATTGGGAATCGAGACTTGGCAAACAAATAATCCAAGAGATGATGTAAGAACACAAGGCTGTCAATAACTATGGAAAAGAATTCACCCTTTCTTCTGTTCTCACTGCCAGAATTGCATCCACACCAATTTTCCCTATTCCATACGTCATTCTTGTGAAGTCCTAAAGTCAAACAAAGTCATGCTATTCCTGAAAATGAGGTCTTTGTTGACCAATTTGAAGCTGGTGACTTTGTCAACTTACCAGTTTGTGGTGAATACATCTGGACACTTGCTTTCTGGTGTTGGTCATAAGAATGATTTTGATAGACTACACAGTTGTATTATTTTCAAGATGTTGTCATGGGTATAATTGGGTTGAAATTGGGTTGAGTGTCAGGTTTCCATGGGTGTTGGTGAGGCTGTTGTAACTAAGTTATGTTTTGAGAGTTGGCTATGGGAGATGGCTTCTGAAAGAATCTCTCACTTGCACATTGAAAATAGTGTTTTCATGGACACAGTGCATTACAAATCAAGGAATCATCACGGAGTTTCTCCTGAGTTGGGATGAAACATAAAAATTTTATGGATGAGAGAGCAATCAAAAAACATCATGTATATGGCCAGAACTTCATGGTTTGTGTCTCTCTCCATTGGTCTGGCAATGAGTTGATGACTTGTTCTTGTGGTTTTTTTAGTTAAGCATACTGTGTGGATTCATAATTGTATCCCAAATGGAACCTCCAGGATTACTCCATTGGAACACCAAAACCAAGGCTGTTCATGGAGACATACTGCACTCCCATGTCTGGGGTTGTCCAGTGTGTTTCTTTGATCAAAAATTGCACAATGACAAGAAATCCATAATTTGAAGCAAGGGTCTCAACTTGGCCAATTCATGAGTTACTCAGATGAGCATTCAACCTTGGTTGTCAATGTTCAGCATCATTCTACTAGGTTTGTCATCCTAAATATTTTGTGGTCTTTGATGATATGTTTCAGATGGTGTTCAGTTCTGGAGATGGTGACACCCATTTAAAGACCATCTTCAATTATCTCTTGAATATAATCAGGATTTTGCTGAAAAAGTTTGATTCCTCTGGTAACCTTGTTTATTGCCCTCCACCACTGGATGAAGTTTTGCAAGATGAATCAGAAAGAAGGGATTGCTGGGAACAGCTATGCCATCAGAAGGAGATCACTGAAGAGAGGGAGCAATCAAGTGGCTTTGTGTTCCTACTCTTAGATTTCCACCAGAACCACTTGCTAATGGTGATCATGAAGTTACACCTCTCTTGGTTATGTCAGATACAGATGATGATGACCCCAATGATGAATCACTTGCTCCATCACACTAAGGGGGAGAAGTCCATGCAACAGATAGAAATCTTGGTTGTGTCTTTGGCAATGATAATAGTGGTGATTTTGATCCTGGTAGTAATTTTGGGACTGATATGCAGAATGCCGAGCAACTTAGTCCAAGATATCATAGAAAACATAGGAAGAAGTAACACTCTCTTATCATTGGTTTTGAGAATAAATGCTGCAGTGCTGTTGTATGTTCAAACCACCAAGGATTGCCTACTAGAGCCTATAAGTGATTCAATGCTTGCAAAAGGATGAAGTATCACAAGCAATTCAAACAACATATGCAAGATTAGATTGTGGAATGCAATTGAGCAGAGACGGGATGTTTCTACAGTAGATGAGCTTCTTGACAGCTCTCTATCTCATTTTAATCTTTTTTTGCTGCAAATGCAATTACAATAGAACAACTGATAGAAACTCATAGTCAATTGGTTCACCAGTTGTTCCTCAAAGCCAATGCTGAACCTCTAAGGCAGATGATGCAAATTGCTGAAAAGCTATGAAAAGACCTATGCCAATGAATACTGGAAGGATGTGGTCAAATAAGACATTCAAGAAGATGAGTGTCTTGAATGTAGCAGATTGTGCAGAGGGTGCAATCATTGTGTATTCAATTTGAGGCTTTCGAGCTCAAATGATACCAAGATGACCTTAAGAAATTTAAGGCTTGCTTTTGAGTCTCCAGTGACCAGCAAGTTCATGGTGTTGATTTCTTCAAGACCTGGGCTCCAGTGCCCTATTGGATTATTTTGTGGTTTACGCTAATTTTTGAAGTTATACATGGTTTGAAGTCCAAACAGGGAGATATTACCACTGCTTTTGTCCATGCTGATGTAGAGGAAGGCAAGAGCATTATGTTGAAATTCCTTGAGGTTTCAGCAAGCAAGGGAAGATTCTTAAGCTAAAAAAACTCTCGAAGGTTTTTGATAACGCCCAGGTGCATTGTGTCACTATCTCACCAAGTAGAGGAACATGTGTGATATGGAACAGTCAACATTTGATCTCTGCCTATTTACTGGTGCAAAAGTCATGTGCAAATGCCATGTTGATGACCTAATATTCTGAAAGTTACTCATAGACTTAGAAAAAAACTAGCACAAACAAGTTGATCCTGCATTGAAACCCTATGCAGGATGACATTTTATGATCATTGACAATGATGACACTTCTAAGGCTGTGATCTAGTTGGACCAATAATGAATAGCCAATAGAATTTCTGGCAATCATTTGTATTTTTTATGATTACCTGTTTAGCAAAAAATCGTGATTTAGCTATACAATCTTAAAACCTTTGAATACTTAAAAGGCCAATAGTGCAATAGTGTCTTCAAAAGTATGAGAATATTTTATTTCAGTTACAATAAATCATTTTTCCAGCAGCTACCATTGAATATCCAATGTTTCCCAAGAGATCAGGCTGATGTAGCAGTCTCTCATATGGCTTTTGCAAATGTTGCCGTCTCAACCTTGGCCACCCTTAACAAGTCCAAGTAGCTGCTTGCAACATCAAGTCAGCAATGCATGTGACTCAACTGACTGTTGGATCAATGGCATCATTGCGAGCCATCATTGTTTGTGGAGGTAGTTGAATTAGTTGTGTCTACAAATTAATGAATTAATTCATTTCCTAACCAAAATTAAATAATTAAGTTTCAAGTTAAATATTTGATTAATCAATTAATAATACACTCATAACTATATTGAATAATTAATAAAATATTATAACCATATTGCTGGCTTTGGTGGTAGACCAGTTCTGAGCTGGGTAATGTGGATGCCAACTGTTGTGGTTCTGCCATGCCCAGATTTGGAGGCTGTAGGGTTTGTTGCCTGCCCGGTCAGCAGAAGCCCAGATTCATGGGCAATTGGATGAGTGGTAGTTGGATTCTGACTGTCGATCATGCTGGCTTTTGCATTCAGGAGACATCAAGGTTTAGACAGCAAGGTGTTTGTGTGGGATTTTGTGTGTTGCAAGAAAGGTTGAACACATTAAAATATGGCAGGAGTCTATTGGACCATTGGGCCCGATCAATAAATTAGGGGTCAATAGCACTTGCTATTGGGCTATTGGGCCTTGCCAAACTGTCTTTAGTCAATAGCAAATTGCATTTTTTCTATCTATGCCCTATTGGGACCTACTAAATCAACAATAGTGCCGGTCAATCCTGAATAGTACATTTTAGCAATAAAAAAAGCTATTCACTATTCAGGCCTAGCTAAATCACAGCCTAAGGGAAGAGGAGCTTTATGTGGAGTGGTTGGAGTGAAAAGAAAATCAGATGAACCTCTCAAGTGGAAAAACTATTATGTGAAAAAAAGTATATACGACACATGTTAGTAATGCTGAGTATCTTTAATTTGAGCATTTTCTAAAAAAATAAATAAAACTTTCTTTAATGCAACATGACAGTATAGCATGATGAATAAAACAAGATCCTTTGGACTTCAAGAAAATTAAAGAATTATTAAAAAACGAAGGGATCCAGAAGATTCAAAATCAGAGCCAAGAAGAATTTCCGTACATCTTATAGAAGGAATATTGATCCTCTCGAGAAATGCTTTAGAGGAAAAACAATCATGAAAAAACAAGAAGAACAAAAAGAGAATCATGATGCAAATTTCTGTGATCTCCATGATACCACAGCAGCACATAGATTGCAAGGTGTAAAAAAACTTTGTCATAATTGGACATACACACATGGTTGGGTGAGAAAGCACTTTCAAGACTGCAAACACAAGATGGATTTTTTCTAGTGAACACCTTTGAAAAATCAGATTCCTTCAAAATACCTCCATCTCTAGTGAGGTTTCAATGGTGAATGTGTAGGTAAATACCAGATAATGCAAAAATTCATAATTAATTTGAAATTTATTTTCCATTCTTAAGTAAATAGTACAGTCTTTGATGTCAACCATCATATTCAAACAATTTTCCGAACCAAAAGAAAAGGAAATCAAGAAAAAATATGATTAAGATAAACAACACATGAAAACATGATCACTTCAAGTAATCAACACAATTTCAAAGCATTTCATATTGATCATCTGTTGTTCACTTCAACCTTTATCTGCCTCTCAAAAGCTGCCTCCAAAATAGTATCACAATACTTATTGTTACCTAGATGCTCCTTAGTATTATTACTTATTCAATAAAACCTCTTGATAAAATGTATGCAGTCCTCATTTAAATGCACTCATTTGAGGAACACCTAGTTGTGTTGCATTTCCTCTATTAACAAAGGTGGGAACAGAGAAACGACATGATCATGTGCAACTATTCCTAGTAGCAACATGATGCAACCTTTTCACTATCTGCCACAAATGATTTATTCTCGTCCTTGACTGAGATAACCACAACATCTGTGTGATACAATTCCCCAGTTGTTGGTGGTCTTTGAGCAATACCATTAGAACTATCAGTCTTTCTGGTTTGAGTCAAGAACAGACTATGATCTGTTGCCTTCTGTGCATCATCTTCATCTATTGATATAAGAAGTGGACCCATAAATGAAGAATTAACACCATCAGATTTAAATGCAAAGGCAAGACATACACCTGAAATACCAGTTTCTTCATACCCAATTTGTTGATCCTTGATGGCAGACTTGGAAAATTTCAGTGGACTTCTATTTGCATTGACTTTCTTGGATGGGGAGAAGCCTTGGCAGGACTATTGGCTTTCCTGGAGATGATGAAGTATTCTTTTTTGAGGTGTGGATCATGAAATGTGCTTCAGTCAATTAAACGGTGTACAACATGATAATGAATTCTGTAATCATGTTATTTATGATATAGTGTCAAAGTCATACTTGTGATACATGAAATATAGTGTTCTCAAGCTGATATGCCCATAGTGTCAATTTGGTGTTCTCAATATTTTCCCTTGAAATTACATGATTACTTACCCTTGAAAGACTCTCAACAGATACTCTTGATCCATTGAGATACTCCATTTTATGTGATAATCAAATTCCAATTTCCTATGTGAACTTTATCATGTAAAAATTTCACTATTCATAATTTTGTTGGATCATTTCTTTGATACAATCTTTGCATCAAACCTCACTGTATATGAAAAAATTTAAAATCTTAAAATTTCAGCCACCTAAAACAATACCTGATCCCATACAATGAAGATCATCAACCTTATTATATGAGAATGTCAGCCCATGTGTCATCATAAGGTCATCATTAAATCCAACACAGAAATCATCATATTTTCACATGTAAACTGATGCTTTGCATGTTACAGTTGTGCCTTTCTTTCCAGTTAGATTAAAGTGTTGTGGAGATGTGAACTTGAACAAGATGGGCTTTCCTCCAACAGTCAAAAGCAGTAGAACCCGAATTTGAGGATGCTCTCAGGGGCTCTTGCCCAGAATAGACCCAAATGGGACACAAGAATTCCCTCTAAATCGAAGGTATCTTTTAGATGCATATCATCTCAAGTACCAAGAACATCAAAGTACTCCCAGGGATCAAGACCAAGACATCTGGCAAGACCAGGAGGTCTTGACAAGACCAAGACAAGCATCAAGACCAAGTCTTAGATCAATCCAAGACAAACAATGGTAGAATTCTACAGACGATTGCTAGAAAATTGTTTATCATGTAAATTACATGATAAAAACATGAGGACCAGCATTTTGCATTCCTCAGTTTTCACCAGTTTAATAGCTCATAAAATCACTTCCAGTCATCTTAAAAATCATTTTTATTCCTATTTCCTACCTTTAAAATTCACCTAACTAATGGTGTAGGTCACTATCATATGATAGCCAAACTTTAAAGTGCTGCACACCACCACACATCCAGGCTCTCATTTTGACTGGCAGATGATCAAGAAAATAAATTTTCAACATTCAAAGTATTACCATTGCTGTGCACCATCATGCAAATGAGTTTTCTCCTGTCTCCCAGATTGCAACTAGGAAAAATTTTACTAGCCATATGCTCTTTGAAAGCTGTTCCCAAAGGGCTCAAGTGGATTGAGTGTCAGTGTGGTGTTGGAGGAAAGAATTCCCCCATATGCTAAATGCTTAAGTAGGATCCCATGAAGGTTGTCCTTGAGAAAAATAAGAAGACTACCTATTTCAAGTTGACTCTTCCTAACACTGAGAACAAGCTCAAGGTGGTCATTTGTGTTTCCAAGACTCCTGACCAGTTTTTACTGCATGCATGCACTGTGATTCATGCATGCAAACAGAGGAGCATGGTGAAAACTGCAATGAGGTCAAAGTGCATCTCAAATCTGCAAATCTAGACCTTGATATCCCTAAGATGGAGTATCTTTCCAAGAAAAAAGGCCAAGAAACAGAAGGAAAAGGGTAAAGAATGGACTAGGAGTTCAAAGGCTACATCATGGCACCTAGCAATTGCCAAGGCCACCTACAAAAAGGACATGAAGGCAGTGGAAGCTGCAAAGCTTGCCATCACCATGGAAGGAGCAAGAGCCTTTGAGCTATATGGAAAATTCCTCTCCAACAAAGCCAGGCACCCATGGGAGAAGATTATCAAGGGCCAATGGCTCATGCTCCTTGGGAAGATGTATCTGGGTCATGCATACCAAGACTCTCACCAACTTCCTCTGTGACTGTGTCACATTTCATCTTCAACAGGTCCAGTACAATGCAGGTGAGACTCACAAGTGCTATACAATGAATACCTTAAATTAGTCCAACTGGATTCCAATTTTTCATTTTTGTCTAAGTGGGACAGCTTGACAGCTATCTCAAGACACTTCCTTGCTTGTATTACAGCCAAAAGGCTAATCAAGTGACCAACAAGATACTGCCCCTCTATGACATTGACCTCATGACTCACTCATTGCTCATATGTCCAGCTTAGTGGCAGACTCAGTACAATTAGATAGAGAATACCACTCCCATCAGTACTAGAGCCCTTTTGCTGGTTCTCAAGAACACTGAGAACAATGCAGAACTCAACACAAAGTTGCCCAGCATGATGAAATCAGATGGGGCTGAAAAAAGTGCAAGATGGATTCAATCAACTCTGGTATCCCCAAAAATCCCTAGAAGGTGGGCTGGACCAAGAAACACTGTGTGCTTTGCAAGAAACATGGAGTGAATCACAAGAGACACAAAACACATGACTTTCATTGTTTTAACGGTGACAACACTTGATCATGAGGAATGGAGGCACAGAAATGCCCCAGCCCAAAGAAAATGGACAAGATGGTACAAATTTTGCACAGATCATTTGATCAGAGTTCAAAAAAGTACATCAAAACCATGAATGAGCAGTCATGCAAACACAAGAGGCATTGTGCAAATGTCTTTGGCAGTGATGATGTGCAGGTCAGATAGAACTGGGGAACTACATACTTTTAAAAAAGTTACAGTAAGTAAATCAACTAAAATGAACACATACCCTAGTCCAAGTAAAACCAACCCATGAACCAAAGTCAAAATAGATAACAAAATAAATTTTGATGTCACAGAAGACCAAATATAAAAAACCTTTTAACAAAACAAACAGGTCTGAATTAGTATATTTGAATAATTCAAAGACAAAAATGTCAATAATTTCAAAAAGTAGAGACAAAAACAAAAACATCCAAATTTAAAATTCATTACAGGAAAAACTTCCAAATTGAAAATCCAGTACAAGACTCAAACTGTGCCAAGAAAAAATAAAAAAAACTTGCAGCGAAAATTCCACACACAAAGTGGACAACACTGAGAACACTACAGGTGCTCTGAATGAAAACTTTATTGTCAAAGACCCCCAAATGTTACAAGCAACAGTGGTGACAGCACCAAGCACCTGGTATTATGGCACCAATAGTCATCATGGAACTGGCAACTGAAATTCAAGCTTTCAGAGCAAACAAATAACCTAGGAAATGTCACCCCAGGAGCAAAGTATAAGTCCTACTGGACCCAGGGTATGCATATTAAATGACAGGTTCCAGACAACTGGCAGGGGGAGATCAGAGTAAAAGTCTTTCAATATTCTGCAAGAAGGGAATTTTTTGCAACTGAATATTGAAGAATATGACACAAATGGCATGATCAAACCAGGGTATGACCTAATTCTTTGTAGTAATACCATGAAAGAAATAGAAATTGTCTTAGACTTTGGACAAAAGAAATAACACTTGATCAAATCTCACTGTCAATGAGATACATCAACAAATCAAAAACTCCAGCTCAAATTGAGAAATCTTAGGCTATGAATAACAGCATCTATCAAGATATGTCCAAAGAGCCTCAGAGCACATGTGATGCCACAAAGGACCTCATACAAATCCTTGATACCAAGTTTGAAAACACAGATTTCCAGGCAATCATGGAACATGATTGCAAGCATCTGAGTTCTCCAGATCAATCATCATTACTGGAGCTTCTGCAATACTTTGAGGAGCTGTTTGACCAGATACTGGGTGACTAGGATTGCAAGCCAGTCTCCCTCTAATTAAATGAAGAAGCACAGCCATACCATGGTTCTGTTGTTTCCAGTAGCTAAAAAGCACTTTAAGATTACGAAAAGTGAAATCCAAAGGTTATGTGACATGGGAGTACTACAATGACAGGGTAGACTCTGAATGGACTTTGCCTACATTTATAATATCAAAAAGGACAACACTGTGAGTGTTATCAGCAATTTTAGGGAACTTAACAGATAGATTGGGTCAATACCCAAAACCAACACTGTCTGGCAAGAAATAGAAGGCTTCACATATGCCACAGCTCTTGACCTCAGCAGGGGCTACTCTACCATTACTAAGTTTCAGATTGCTGTTTTTGGTTACTGTCCCAATTTTCAGTAATCAGTAACCAAAAAAGGAATGTACTGGCTACTCAGTAAGTTACTGAAAAAGTCTGTAAATGTGACTGTCACCTCAGATGTGATTTCTACCATGATTCCTACCAATCGCATATACAGTACCTTCTTGTCCATTTAAGGCAAAAGCAGTAATCTGTCTAGATTTCTGTCTGATAGCTGTCTATTGTGACTTGATTGATGTTTTTATCTGTATGACAGCTAGTGACAGGTTTAACTAGTAGAATGCTAGGAAAAAAATTCAATTCAGTGCTCACATATTTTTCAATTAAATAGATTAGGGTCTGTTTTTATGTTTACTTTGATTGTTATGACAAAAAAGTACAACTTAACAATTTTACTTTGATTGTTATGAAAAAAATGTACAACTTAAAAATTTACCCAACAATCAATTAGGCGAAAAATGAGACATCACACTACATTTGTAGATAACAAAATCTGGATGTGGAAAACAGAGAGCCATGCAAAAATCAATATAAAACCAAAATTGGGATCCCACCCCCAGGTGCAGAAATCATTATGAAGTGGTTTGTTGTTTCTCATTCACCCCCCCTTATAGACCACTAAGAAGTGAGGTAGAATAAAATGTGAAGTGAATGCAAATGTTTTGGAAACAACAACAATTGTTAAAAGAAGAAAGGCCTGTCAAAATATTATCAATCTTACCGCTTTTTTCATGGTCCCTGTTGGCATTAATGTGTGCAGAGGGTTGGTAGACAAAGGCCTATTTTTTGCCTAGGGGACAAGATACTCCTGCTGGGGTATTCTGCATTGCTGCAACATGGAAATTTGTAAGTGGAAACATGAAAAAGGTGTACAGCCATCAAAAATGGACAATCTCACTGCTTTTTAGACAGTCTCTGTTATACTAGGTGGTCAGAGAGCTGGGAGGCATCAGCCAATTATTATCTTGCCTGAGGCTGAGATATTCCTTTTGACAGATTTGGCAATCTAGGCAACATGAAAATTGGTAAGCAAGAAAAAATGGCAAAAATGCATCAAAATATATACAATCACACTGTTTTTCAGCACCATCACCAGAGGCACCATCGTTAGAGGCATCATCATATGCTGGGTCATTGTTGGTTGTACCATCATAGGCCATGTCATTGTTGGCAGCACCATCATAGGCAGCACTATTGTAGGCAGTGCCATCATAGGCAGTGCCATTGCAGATGGCACATCATAGGCTGCACCATCATAGGTGGCGCCATTGTAGGTGGCACTATCGTAGGTGGCACCATCGTAGGTGGCACTGTCATAGGTGGTGCCATGATATGTGGCACCACCGTAGTTGGCACCATCATAGGTGGCAACATCATAGGTGGCACCAGACAGCACCATTGTTAAGGGCAACATCATAGGCAGCACTGTTGATGGAGGCACAATTATGGGTTGCTTGGAGCAGGGGCAGGAGAATGAAGGTAAGTGGCCAAGGGTTTGGTGATTGCAAGGACTGAGGTTGGGGCAATGTTGGATGCAGTCATGGTGATGATTTGTGGCTGCTTAATCACACTTTGATTTTGGCAGCATTGGATATTGAGGCATCAGGGTCGGTGGCATTGAGTTAGGCAGGATTGGGTTTAGAGGTGGTGGGTTGGGCAGTGTCAGGTCAAAAGGAGCCAGATTCTGCAACCTTGGGTTTGGTGGCATCAGGTTTGGTGGCATCAGGTTTGGCAGCATTAAATTTTGTGGCATTATTGTGTGTATGTTTTGATCAAAGGGTCTGTAAAGCTTACTTTCTCTAAATCCATCCATTACTGTGTTAGATTGAAAGGTTTCTGAATCTAACTTTACAAACTCTTGTTTATTTACTTTCCAAAATACTGTAATATTGAAGGGGTCACCCTGAGCAACAGATATTTACTGAGTAAGCAGTAATTACTCAGTACAGTAATTTGCAACTTATTACCATTAGATTGAATCCTAAAGCCCATTCGATTGAATCCTAAAGCACCCAAAATATGCACCATTATCTTGCTGTGAAGTAGTACTCTTACCTATAACTACCAATGTGTGTTGCATGTTCTCCTGATGTCTTCCAGGCTAAGATGTCTGAGCTAAAGGTGATCCTTGAATACATACAAACTTACCCAGTTGATCTACTTTGCATCTCTAAGGGTAGGTTGAATGATCACCTTGCCAAGTTAGGAAGGGTCCTCATCAGATTGCAGAATGTGGGCTTGAAAATAAATGCACATAAATCTTGCATTTTTGCCATGAAAACAGAATACCTTGGGTATAAACAAACCATAGATGATATCAAACCACAACCAAAAAAGGTACAAGCAATTCTCACATCAACACTTTCACATTATGTTAAACAGCTCCATAGATTCCTGGGCATGATCCAGTACTACAGAGATATCTGGGCAGGATGCATTGAAACGCTGGCTCCACTGACTAATCTAGCTGGCAAGTGCAGGAACACCAAAATCTCCAAGGCTAACAAAACAAAGAAAAAGCCACAACACTGGGACACTGTCCATAAACAAGCAGTTGACACTGAAAAGACAATTATTGTTTGCAATGTTATCTTGGTCTCCCCTGCAGGGCATTGAGATTTACCTAGACAGCTCCAAGTCTCAACTAGGAGCCATCATTACTCAACAACAGGCTGTTGGCATTTTCCAGCAGGAAACTGAGTTTGACGCAGCAAAAATATAGCATGACTGAACAGGAACTACTGGCCATGGTAGAAACACTAAAAGTGTTTAATGGTTTGCATTGGGGACAACAAATCATGGTCTATATTGACCAGAAAATCTAATGCAGGATGCTCTAGGCCTGATCTCTGATCGAATGTACTGCTGGAGATTACACTTAGAAGAATATGGCCCTACCATTGTGTTTATCAAGGGCATCCACAATTCTGTTGTGAAAATCAGACATTGGACCCATCATAGATAACAGATCAACCTGGAAGACTTTTGTGCCATGCTGGTATTACCACAACTCGCATTATGTTTTCATGGCAATCATGAAGTAAACCATGAACCTTGTGTTTGCCAGTTGGCAAGGTGAACTCCATCTATCCCCTCACAATCAAAGAGATAACAGAGGCCCAACAATAGGACCAAGAGACTGAAACCTTACTACACAAGCTGACAAGGAAGGCTTTGCCACCTCGCTGGTCAAAAATCCAAAACTACTCTGTAAAGATGGCAAAATGGTTATACCAAAAATTCTACATCACTATTTGGTAGCTTGGTCCCACCACTACCTAGAGTTCCCCAGGACCAGGCATCTTGAAGAAACTCTTCCTTTTTATATGTATTAGAAAGGTCTCAGAATGGCAGTCCAATCACACATCAAAAAGTGTCACAGTTGCCAAGTGAAAAGGCACAGACAATGCAATTACAAGAAACTGCCATTGCAATCACCAACCATAGGAGGCATTATGTGTGGATTGCATAGGACCGTACACCATCAAGATCAAGGGGAAGGACAAGACACAAAACAACTGAATGTTGATCTGAATGATTGACCCAGCAACAAGCTGGTTTGAAATTGTTGAGTTGACATATCTCAGCAAATGCTTGATATTTCCATGGGTACAAAGGGGCAACCGGGCAAAGACATACATATCCAACCAAAACAACCCTATTTTGACATAATGTCAGCTACAGTTGGTACAATATTGAACAGGACCTGGTTTAGCCCTTACACACATAGCCAATGCATATTTATGACAATGGAAGTGAGTTCAAACTCCACTTTGAGACCCTTTGTGGATCATGTGGTCTCAAGCATAAGCTGATCAGTATCAAAAACCCACAAGCAAGCTCAATACTTAAGTAGGTGAATCATACAATCATGGTAATGCTCCACACAGCTGAAAAGAACACAGCCAACTCAATAACTGAGAGTGATATTGCTGACTTTCTCACCAATGCAGCATGAGTTATTTGCTCTACCTATCACAAAGTACTTTAAACTTCACCAGGTGCAGCAATTTTTGGAAGTGACAATTTGTTTGATGCCCCCTTCATTAAATGGCAGCAAAAGGGTTTAACATGGGCCAAAATCTGAAAGATTGATCATTAAGAGAGTATCACCATATTTTGCCTAAATTTGAAGTACTTTGGTCACATGCCCACTCTCCATAACTTGTTACATGCACACCATATTTTTTCTTGAGATTATCTTTTCATTGCAAGGTTTTCTTTTTTGTGCACATTGACAACATGTTGCCTCATACATGGGGGCAAGTGCAATGTGCCGAGGACGCTCTCATGGACTCTTGCACAAAATATGCCCAAATGGGACACAAGAATACCCTACAAATTGGTGGTATCCTTTAGATACCCATCATTTCAAGTCCCAAGAACATCATGGTACAGCTGGGAGACGGTGGGGTGTGTAGGTTGTAGTATCAAGTATAAAATCTATGTATTATTAAATAAACACAAAAGGTTATTATTATAATATTATTAGGGGGTGCAATGGTAAGTACTACTGTAAGGGGAAAAAATGTATGAGTATGGCACATTTTTATGTTATACTCCAACTTCACCATCACCCACTTTTGACCAA
>JALLPD010001600.1:0-11720 GCA_036940065.1 Cyclotella cf. meneghiniana | reverse complement strand
AATTAAGGGCCATATTATGGGCTTATACCTACTGAAAGGATATGTAGATACTTGGCTCACGTCACATTTCTTCTCAAGGTATTGGTTAGTTTTTGTGTCTTGGATGAGCTGTTGAGTGTATGGCAAACAGGGGGGCTGATTCCAAATACTTGATGTTGTTTGTCCCTGTAATATTGATTGTCAATGCAAAAATATTGTTGATGTACAAATCTGCTTGGCCTCTGGGGTTGATGGGAACTTCTATGACTAGCTCTCTTGCTTTGCCAAATGGGATATATTTGTCTAGCATTTGTATGGGTGGGACCAGATGTTGGTATGGAGAGAAATGAACTACTGGGTCCCACTCGTCACTTTTCAGAAGTGTGTTGGTTAAGTCGCAGATTTCTGCTAGGACACTCAATTCTTGTGGACATGGTCTTCCTCCAAAGCTGAGCCACAAGGAAATGATAGCTGGTTCATCTTTTGGGAGTTGCATTCAAGTTTGTAATGCAGTCTTTGCGTTCAAGTGGCATCATCTGAATGCAGACTTAAAATCAATTTTTGTCACAAAAATTTGTCCATTTGGGTATTTTCCTCTAGCTGCAATAGTCCAGTTTACCATCCTGAGGAGAACTTTCCCAAACATGCAAGGAAGAAAGTCATCTAAATCAAATATATTGTTGAGGGAACATCCGGATCTCCATTCAAAACTATGATGATGTGTGAGCTGCTGTTTTTCCACAATTCGGCCCAGATCATTGATTGTGTTCTGGGATGCTATGTTCATTGGAGCAAGAACTGTCCCCGGAAGGGAGCAGATTGTGCTGAGGGGGAAAGGAAGACCATAACCATGGATTACATCCTTTTCTACCAAACTTCAAAGAAGGAGAGGGTTACTCTGTGCACCATTTTGGTTACCAAAAGCCAGTGCTTCTTCTAAGTCTTGTATTCTAAAATTCTTGTTTAGGTCTTCTAATATCTAGAAAGAATGCTTGGTGAGTATCGACTCCATTCTTGGCCAACAGGGATGAAGTCCGAAGAGTTTTACTAGTTACTGTTTTGATCTGAATTCTGATCCGTATCCCACTGGAGATCCAATTTGTGCTTGGATTGCTCTTTCCAAGTCATTCCCATACTTCTTTAGGATTCTTGCATTGTCCTCGGCACCTTCTTTTGTAAGGTTGAAGTTGAATTTGGGTTGTTTTGGTATGACAGGTACCGAATACACAATCTACCGGATGACTTGAATCAGGTTGATTGGCCATACTGGTCCAAAAAGCGCATATGTTGGGGCATTCTTGGTACGGTATCTGCACTGATTGATGTCAGTAAAATTCAACAAAAAATCTGTGGTGCAGTGTCTACACTGGCTGACATCTGTGTTAGGGGCTGATTTATTGGATCTTCATTTGTCAATTGAGCCTGAACCAGAAGTTCCACTTCTCTTGGGACAATTGTTAAACTCAGAAAAGGATGAAATATACTTACCCAGAAGATTGTCTAAATGATGGCTGTGGTGATGGGTGGTTGCGATGAACCTATTCTTCTTCAATGGACTACTGCAGTCTTGACTTGTCTTCTTTGAAGGATCTTGGTCAAAAATCAGCCCTTTTTTGTATGTGTGCTTGTGTGTGATGAGATTTTCGTTCTCGTGTTAGACAAGATTTTTGCATTCGTGCTGGACAAGATTTTTTCACTTGTGCTTGATGAGATTTTTGCACTCGTGCTGGATGAGATTTTTGTACTCGTTCTGGACAAGATTTTTGCACTCATGCTGCCCGAGATTTTTCTTTTCTTTTGGTAAATTGCTTTGGGGGGCTGTATGAGTTATTCTGACCTTCTTATAGGCCGATGTCTTTGGATGGTTGTCCAGTGGCTTCCTTCCTGGTCGAGCACCACTAGGCCCCAACCCGATGAGTCAGCCTCTGCATTTGGCTATGAATTTTTTCATTGCTGCTAATTTTTCATGTGGAGTGTCACTGGACCTAACATGACTGGCGGAGTGCTTGCAGTCTTCAAAACCATCTCCTTTGATGTGCCAACGAGTGCACATCTTGACTGCTGAGTTGCCTTCCCAACAAGGTTTGAGTTTGGCGTGCTTGCCCACAAAGTCCCTTTTCTACTCTTCATTCTCTTTCATTTTTAATTCAGGATGTTGGGAGTTGTTAGTGACGTGTCTTTTTCCATCCTTCTTGCAATTTGGTTTGCGTTTCTTGTGCTTTCCTTCTTCTTTTTGATTAACCTATGGATTTGGTATTAGAAGGAAGCTCCATGGCAAGGCTTCCGAATCTGACTACATGGATCAAGTCACTCACGTTTAGGATTCTATCATCAATGTTGTCTCTGTTCTTGGTGAGCTTACAGAGATGGAGAAACTCTTGAAATCTTACGTCGATGACATAAAGATATCTTGTGGTGAAAGTCTTGTCTCTGTTTGCTGCCTTTTTGAACTTGATTTTATGCGTAGCTATTTCTTCGATGATGTTCTTGCTTAAAAGAGTTGCAAGGCTGTTTTCAACAAAAAAGATGCAGTAAGCTCCCCAGAAGTATTCCAGCTAGGTGATAAGAGAACTGTAGTCTCAAGGCACAAGGATTATCTGTTTTGTTGATGATTTGATTTCATCAAAGGATCAACCTTTCCCTTCCTCTTTTGCTAAGTGGATGACTAATCCTCGGCAATCTTTGTCAACATTGGTGGATGGGTCTCTTTTGCAAAAGCTGAATGCTGATAAGTTGAACAGGGAGCCCATTGCTGGGTAAATGAACTTTCCCCAAAGAGTGCCTGTACTAAGAAGTACGAGATGTAACCATCTCCCATGTCCAAGTTTTTGAATTGCAATTTTAGTTCCTCATCAGATTGAGCTGCTGATTTACGGTTGAAAAAGGCCTTGCAGGAGTCGGTGAGGTTGTCTGGTTTCAACTCATTGTTGGAGGCCGATGCATTTAGAATCATGTTGAGGATCACTTGATGAAGATCTTTGACTTTGTTCTTTTTGCTTTCTTCTTTTTCTATTTTTGCTGCAAATTCTTTTTCCCTGAGTTCTCTAGAAAGTGCAAATTCCTTGTTTTGGTTGGCATTGCTGACTGCAATGTTCTGTAATACTTTCTCCAAGATTCCAATGTGCATTTCATTGAGGCGTTCCTCTGCTAATGATGGAAAGATGCACTTTGGGATTCTTTCCTTTTGATAGAAATTCATTTATTCGTCTTCAGGGCGGACAGTGTACTGGATTCTGGGGATTTTTCCCATGCCTATGCTCCAAGCCCAGAGAGCAAAATCTCCTCCTTGTATGACTGCTCACTTGTCTTCTTCAAAAGAGGGAACTGTGTGAGCAGCTTCACGGTCAAAATCCTTTGCGGCTGATAAAACTATAGGAATCAACTCAAATGGGTCAGAAGTATCTGCATCCATGATGAGGTCCTTGAGTCAGGGCGCCACGATGAAGAAAATGGTACCTCTGAAAATCACGGTGCCAGGATCGATTCTGTCTTCCAGGGCTTCGATAGCTTTGGGATCCATACAGCTTTTGAGCTCGTCCAAAGTTGGAGTGCAGACCTCAATTTTGGTCATCAAAGCATTTGCATCGTCGATCCCAACTCAAATCGCATTTGGACCCAGACCGATCAAACAAACAAATTTATTAAACTTTTTCAGTATGGAGCCACCTAGGTTCCTGGGGCTATGGAAGACTTGGATCTCATGGGAAGCGTTTGTCCCTAGGAATACGATGTCTTTGTCATTGGTAAGGTAGTCCAAGCGTCATTGGATGGAGATATCCGGGTCCATGATCTTCACGAAGCCTGTCATGTTTCTGTTGGCGCTGTCATTCACTTCGACAAGTGAAGTGAAGCAGTTCTTGAACAAGTTCTGAAGAAATATCATTTTAAACTATTATCGAGACAAAGATCGATGGAGTGGTTCAATTCTTGTCGGTGACAAACCAAAAGAATGAGACATAACAAGGCTTTTTTCTTCTTCCTTGGTCCCTTTCAAAAATTTTAATTTAAAATTCCCGACGCCAAAGAAATAAGGAACTCCATCCATCTGTTTCCTTGCTCCAGTCTCCTCGCAATATTCCTTTACAATTCATTCCCTTTCCATTGAGATTTCTCATGGTTGGCGAGAAACACTTCCTCTTTTTCAAATAAATTGAAAGATTTATTGTTAAAATTTCTGACCTCCTGCAACATGGCCTAAGCGGTATACGTACGCCACGTACTCCAAGATGTCATCAACTCCTATAGAATATGGCGCCGTACACGTGCACTCCTTGTCTTCTACAATACAACACGCACAGACCTCCTCGCCTCCTCCTTGCTCAAACAATATATAAGAAACAAGATACACCAAGATACAACACCATGAAATTGGGCCCTCAATCCCGCACGTATACGTTGTTGCTCATCGTCGCCATCGCGAAGTCCAACGTTAGCGCCCCAAGCGCGTCGGCCTTTGTGCCGCTCGGCTCACCTCCGTGCATATCTCGTTCTGCATGTTCTCGGCACTATGGGCTAGAAGTTAGTGCTCGATCGTTGGGCGGCGTCTCCTTAAGACCGAATAGTAAATGCAGGCATCGAGTGCATAAAGATTTGAGAAGATTTTCCATCCGATCGTCAAGTTCTGGCTCCAGCAACAGCTCTAATGACGTCAGTGATGATCGAAAAGTTGATAAATCAAGAAAGAACTTCATTGACGCAGTCGTGGAAGGAAAAGTAGCCGGGCTGGCCGAGCATGACGAGGAAAACACCACGGTGACTATTCACAAACATTCGTCATTTTTGGTGAATGCCTTTTCATTTCATTGACACTTTGAGCTTTTTCATGATTTTTTCCGATGACAATGCTCGACACGCAATTCACAACCCCATATCATGACTACCTGACTAACAACTCCAAACCACGGCTGCGTCAATGATATACCTGTGAATTGTCACGTCATCCTGTATCACATCACGCATAGGCGAGAATACGGAAGCGAGACATATTCAAGCAAGCCCTCCGTGATCTCGCCTCGCTAAGTCTAATCGACTACAAATGGCGGTCAGACCTGTTCAAAAAAGCAGAGGCCGATCGATTGGAGGAAGAGTATATTTCCAAAATGATGGGCGAGGAATATGCGAGTTACGCTAGGCCTATGGATGCGGATGATCAGAGGAGGGGGCCATTGGTGAGTTCTAGCGAAAGAGTTGCTTTTGATATTGTGGTCCTCGTTTCAACAAGGATCCCAGTGTTTTCTTAATTCTCATGTTTCGCATCACAAATCGCCCCGCAACTACAAACAGGGAAACGCCGAAAGATCCGCAGTCGATTGGCTGACCCGTGTCATCGAAGAAGAAGGCCAACGAGCTCGCCTCATCGCGTCGTCTGATGGAGAGCTCATTCGTCCCAAAGACTTGCCTTCCAACACAGGCCCGCTCTCTGAACTCGAACGACGTGCCCTTCAGTTTCTCAGTGAGATTACCGATTCAGAGGTAGAAAGGGTTAGGAGTGGAACTTTGCGTCCGAAGGATATGAAGATCCGAGGTCCTTTGGGTGAGGCTGAGGCGAGGGCGGTGTTGGCATTAGAGAGGATAGTCGAATCTGAAAAGATAAGAATGGAGCGAAGTCGCAGAATGGGTGACACTGTAAGGCCGATTGATATTCCTGGTCCGTTGGGCGAGTTCGAACGCTACGTTGGAGATATAATTAGGGCCGAGAGGCAGAGAGTGAGGGATAGGGAGAAGAATGACGGAAAGCTGGTTAGACCGAAGGATGCATCATTGCCGAGTGGATTGGGAGATGTAGAACGAAAGGCAGTGGAGGATTGGGAATTGCTGACAAAGGAAGAGCAAGAAAGGTTTTCTAGCTTCAAAAGGTTTTTAAGCGAGAGGAGACCGGTGGATGTTGATGAAGAAAGTCCCTTAGGAATCATTGAGGGTTTTACTCTCAAACTGCTTAATGGACCACGATTGGTAGGGAAAGTGTTCAGCCGGGTGCAAGAGTTGATGAGCAGTCAAATGTTGGATGAGAAAGATCGAGAAATTTTACGGAATCGCCTTCCTGAGTTTAGGGAAGACGAGAATTTGGAGTTTAAAACGAATGCTTCACCTGAGCGTAGTGCAAGGAAAGACGATGGGCTCAGTCCGTGATTGTGTACTGCGTAAAGTATTACGGTTTACAATATGAAGTTTGCTAAAGAACTATTTATAACTTCTGTGACATCGTCAAAGAACCTAATTTCATACCACATACACTAGTTGGTTCCATCCAATGGTGACATGTCCAGTGTATTGGATCGGCAATGGAGGAGTACTATCGATTCTTTAAGAGCAGGAATCGCCATATTGTTTAGGAACAATATGATTGTTGAAAAGCTTCTTCAGCCAATTCATCGAGCACACTAGTAAGATCCGTGTCTGCCATGAGGCCCCAAATACCTTCACTCCTATTGTCGCAAGACTCGGACATTTCCTCCGCCGGACGAGTTAGTTTTCTAAGTTGGTTGAGTTGATTGGTCTGGGATTTTATTAGGCATTCCACCATTTTATCACTTTTGACTCGTTGCCTCCTCTCTGACTGCACATTCGCTTCTAGCTTTGCAGCATTTTCCTTAGCTTTCTTCTGTACAGCTTTGATGATAATCTTCGCTGCCTTCCTTATCTTTTCCAGCTCTTTCTTTGCATTTTCAAGTTCCTCGTTGTGCATTTGCTTTGAGCGTTTGATGATGTACTGACTTCGATCCATTTCTTCCTTCAGCCATTTGAGAACTTCATCGAGTTGACGACGTTCCCACTTAAATGTTTCGTTACTTTCTTCCTCTGACCCATTGAGAACATGATCAATGCGGCATTCTAATTTACGTGTCATCTTGCGATGCTGTGGTTTAGCTGACTTCAAATACTGACGATTTCTTTCGTCATCACTGGAGACGTTACAGCTACAAGTTGACGAGCACACGCTTTCCTCACAAAGTCTCTCGGGATGACTCAATTGGAATTCTTTCCTCCACCTCATTCTTTCTTTCTCAGTTGCAACGTGTTTTGAGTATTTTGTATTCGTCCTTACCCCATTTTGGTGTCCATAATGGAGATCAAACTCTGAATGAGTTGCCGGTCTCCTGTTACGTGATGATCGACATGCATCCTTTGTTTCCGAAGAAGTAGGACTGTGACGCGAAGGTCTTGAGCCATGAGTTGCCTTGGAAGAATCAGGGCTGTATTGCAGCATAGATTTAGATGAATTCTTTTTGGCGAGTCTTTCGTTAGAATTGGCATTCTCTTTGTGGGCCCTCGTTGTACACGAGTGATTTTTCTGTGTTGCGGAAAAAGCTTCACTAGGGGAACTCTCTTCCTTCATAATATCAACCAAGTCTTCAATCTCCGTAGCCATTTGATAAACATATCTTGATGCAAGAGACTTGTACGTGCCAGCGCATTTTTCTTGATAATGCTCACAGACTTTTTTGATCTCATCCAACGACGGCGGCGGGAGGTTTCTGAATGAAATGCCCGATGAGACGCCTTTTGGACCAACTCGATGTCTCGGTTCTGGTATTAGAATATCGGTCTTCTTCCGATTGGGATTGGTTCGTTTCATGATTGTAAGCTTCCGCGTCGTAGTAGAACTCTTTCCAGCTGTACTTTGCAGAGGAAATAGAATCAGAGTCGATCTCCATGAAATGCGAGTTGGTCAAGAATCCTGAGGTATTCATCGTTGGCAACGTAGGCGTTTGAATTGAGTTCTACAGATATGTTTGTATTGTTCAAAAAGAAAAAATGTCTGAAGGACGATCATTTTCGGAGAAAACCGAAACTCGAGGGACGAGAGGTTTTTACTTTAATAATAACGAGTATTTTGTCTTGTATGCCGGCCTTTACTGGGCGAATCGTACCGTCTCATGTCGTGCTGATGAAATACCATGTCGAGTTCGATTGCATCAGGATTTCCCATCTCGGTTGGACGTAATAGGAAGTTTAATATCGATGAAAAATTTGCGAATTCGCCATACTTATTGCAACCGATTGGTTCTTTCCGTCATGAGAAGAAGAGGGAAGACGGTAGTCCGAGAGATGATCATGATGCACAGAAATCTCCTTGGAAGAGAACTGGAGATTCTAGTGATGTCGAGACTGTGATCACTCGAGGAAGTGCAAGAAGCAATCGGACGAATCAAAAGTATCGACGACTGTCTGCACAAAGCAATACCGGGAGAATGTTGTCAATGAAGAATTTTCTTTTGCCGCGAGAAGTCGACAAGTTACTTCGTGCATTTAGGCAAAAACATCGTAATCATTCAGCCCTTACCAATCAATCTCGTTCCAATTCTGGAGGTCACCCTGAAGATGATGATTCGACTATTTCATCCAACTTTGCTTTAAGTATTGATGATGAAGAGGTATACAAGCAATGCGCGGATGATGAAGTCAACGCCGCCATTTTCAGTGGTTCTTTGTTTGCTGCAATTGCAAGAAGAACCTCGGGGAGACAATTTGAGGCGACAAAGGACGTCATTTTGCCTCCTGTTGTACCCGAGCTGACACCTGTTATACGGGTTACGGTCGATAAGAGTGGCGATGTGTCAGATTTAGAGTCAGATCATTCAGTGGCTGCCCGCAAAAAGACAGGACGAAAGAAAAAATAAGATTACGAGCGAAGAGACATGAGAATAAATCGAAGGAACTCATCTATCAGACATTAGTTTATTGTGAAACTTGGTCAATTCAAAACATATTCTAGATCATATTTTTCTCGTTTTCATTGTCCCACACAGGATCGTATCCATTCTCCACAAGAGCCTTTTTTACTCGCTGGGCATGCTCCTTTCCTTGTAATTCAACAACACACTGATGATCACAAAATCAACAGGTAAACTATTATATCATTCGAAGATAATAAGAGATATTCATAACAACTCACCTTCACTTTAACATGGTCAATATTTGAATGTAAAAATGCTCGTTCATGATACATATCTTTTATTGATGCACCCATATTTCCAAGCAATGTTGTGAGACGTGCAATTCCACCTGGTCTGTCCGAGACTGTTGCAATGAAGTTTCTCAAACGATCATCTGCCGCTAATCCTCTGAAGTGTGAAACATGGTACAGAGCAATGAGTCAACGAGCTCAAAAAAGGAACCCATGAGGAAACAACATCCTCTCACCTTTCCAAAACTCGACCAAGAACAGTTGTATCAATATTACCGCCACAGAGCGGAACAACAATGTTCTTCCCTTTCAGTTCCTCTCTATCCAACTGAGCACCAGGGAGCAATGCCGCCAAACCAGTAGCGCCACCTCCTTCAACGACCATCTTTTCATTCTCAATCAACCTTAAAATGGCCAATGAAACTTCCTTTTCTGTACATATCACACATTCATCGACATAATGCCTCGCCACATCAAAAGCATGAGGGCCCACCACTGGTACTGCGAGCCCATCTGCCAGAGTTGGGGTAACCTTGGCAGGGACAGGTTTTCCTGCTTGTAAAGCTGCGGTGTATGAAGCTGCGAACTCCGGCTCCACGCCGTACACCAAAACGTCAGGTTTGAGAGTCTTGACTGCACAAGATATACCGGCAATCAAGCCTGCTCCTCCGATGGGTACGACCACCGCATCTACACAAGGAACATCTTCTATAATTTCTATACCAATGGTGCCGGCTCCTGCGATTATGGGAGGGTCATCATATCCGTTGACGTAGCTGAGACCTTGTGATTCTACTAGCTTTTCAGCATATTCCTTTGCTTCGCCGATGTGTTGGCCTTCAATGATTACTTTTGCACAAAATGTCTTATGAATACACGAGTCATGGTAATGTGAGATTAATATATTCCGACAAGCTGGTGGCTTTAATCAAAACAGATAAATATCAAAAAGAGACAAAACTCACTCGACACTTGTCAACTTTGGCAAGAGGAGCAACGGTAGGCATAACCACAGTAACAGGCACCCCCAAGTCCTTGCCGTGATACGCTAAGGCCAAAGCATGATTCCCGGCACTCGCTGCAATCACCCCTTTCTTCTTGAGCTCATCGCCCTGTTCCCGTAACAAACTCAAAATGGCATTCCTCGCTCCCCGCTCCTTAAAGGAACCAGTGAATTGTTGAAATTCCGTCTTGAGCCAAATGTTGGCCCCAAGTAATTCCGAGAGGAAATAGGATTTCTTGCACTGCGTTCGAATGACGCCATTACGGATTGCCACGTTGGCGCGGGAGATGTCGGCAAAGGTTACTGGCAGGGATTCGAGAGTGTTGGTTGGTTTTCTTGTGCTTTGGGATTCGCCGGCAGTGCATGTGACGGTAGTGGATTCTTTGTCGACGGCGGCGGAAAACGGGCGTGGAGTGGAGATGGGATATTTGAAATTTGTTGCGATGCGAGCATTGATGTTTGCGGCGAGATTGGAAGATTTTGCAGCGCGAAGATGCAAAGACGGAAAGGCGGCCCGAGAAGGCAACGAAGAACGAATTACATTGCGAATCATTTTCGGGAGAGAGTTAGGGGACTTGGCAACACGAGGAAGCATCAATGAGGAACTGATCAATGTCGCCGAGACGGTTTATTATGACACGTTCTCGGTTGGCATTGAGGCCAGATGATCGATTGTTCTGTTCTTCTGTTTCTCTGTTCCTTCGTAAGCTCTTGTTGTGTTCGTGCCATGGGATTGATGATGTGGTGCCTAACGTTAGCGGTACCATAGGTATCGTACCATACTGGTATAATATGGTACGATACCTAGTTGGCTCTCAGCGCTTCACGCCTATCATAGTTGACATGTTGTTGTACGATCACGGAAAGATTTTCAAAGATCCATGATCAATTGCATATAACAATCACGTACGATATATCTACCTAGTCGTGAAGTAGAGCGAGCTGCTATCTTTGATGTATCGTGAAGGTTCAACTTCCATCGAACAAAATGAAGGCTGCCACTGTAAATCTTCCACGAATTATTCTTCCCTGATATCGAAATTTGAAGGAATTATTTTATTCCAAATTTTTGCAGGCAGAACTTGTCAATATGAGAGAGATATTCGGCTGAGTAACAATTTTGAAACGCTCTACCTGATCGATTTTAACGATCGCTCTCTATTTTGACAATTATGACATCATTTACGTGACGTCACATGCTTGACATCACTCATTCTCTCCAACAAGATTTTCTCGTACATAATGGAGGTCCCTCAATGACTGGATGTGACTTTTTTAAAGCGCATGAATACGACGTCACGATTCTGTCATAAAAGAAGAAATTGAAGATGAAAGTATTATTTCCATTCCTCTTCAAATTATGATATTTTTTTTAGTAACATTTTGGAACTTATGGACATTTTTTCAATGGACTGTGTTATGTCCCATTTTTGATACTCACATAAAATTGTTAAAATACCACCAGTGTGGTATTTTCCATAGGCCGTACCAAGTCCCATGTGGGACTTACAATACTATCTCCTAATAGCTAGTATTCTGATGATTTAAATCCCACTTCGGTGGTCACCAACAGTGGTATTACCACCGATTTTTATGCTACATGCTTGGGCCTAAATTACCAGTGTCATGACGAACACAGGGTACAAAAAAATATCATGCACTCTCTCTCAAAAAGAGCGACCATGGCTGATTTGTCTCCATTGGCCAATGGCTCTCCTATGGCGGAGGCCATCACAATACACATTTTACTCACCGTGATCCCTCCCTCTACCACCGCACTATTCCTTCATGCATCTTGATTTTTTCTATGGTCAGTTTTTGACACAAAAA
>JALLPD010001599.1:0-11713 GCA_036940065.1 Cyclotella cf. meneghiniana | reverse complement strand
AAATTCCTATGTAACCGCCAAATCCTGGTGTACATCTGGCATACATCACCACAAATGGCCCACTCTAAATGCAGATGGGAAATTTTTACAGATGGGACATTGACTCATGTTTGTCTGGTATATGACATATACCATAGGTACACCAGCCAAAAATACAAATGACCGACAATGACTGTGCTGGTATGTGCCAGATATATAAGATATACCAGGCATATACTCACCTTTACCGATCGTAGTGAAATAGGCTACTGGTTGGCATTCTAGTACAAGACAAGCACCTAATTGGTAATCAGATGCATCTGTATATACATCAAACCATTTGTCATGGTCTGGGTAGGCAGCAAGAGCATCTACCACCATTAAGGCACTCATCTTATTGAATGATGTTTGCATGTCCAAGGTCTAGGTATTGAAGCGTGCTCTTTCAACCCTGAGTGGTCAGTCAAGCATTTAATTATTTGAACACAACTTTGCCAAATATCTCAGTAGTTAACACAACCATTGAACATGCACAGTTCAGAGGCAATTCAAGGGCGATCCATGTGGAGGATAGCATTTTTTTCAGGTTTTTAGACCCCATGGAGTAGGCCTTTAACCCAACCAGTCAGTTTCTTTGATGGCCCATTCACATTTAAGTGGGTTAATAGTGAAACTATTTTCATGTAGGTGATGCAGTGGTTGCTGAGCAAATTGACATGGTGGTCCCAAATCTGGGAGAATTCACCATCATCATCAATGTATACATCTTCATCATCAATGCCTGCTAATACAATTTTGATAATTAACTGTACAATGTGTGGAGAGCACTTGAGTCCCATTGGGAGCCTCAAATGATATTATTTTCCAAATGGAGTGATGATAGTACAGAGATCCTGACTATATTCATTGAGCTGGAAGGTATAGTATTGTATACTAATTTCAAGTTTCATTAAAAGTTGTAACCTGAGTGATTTCATAAGATATCCATGATTATTGGAAGCGGATATGTGTTTACATCTTATAACTTTATTGAGTTGGCATAACTCACTGATCCAGTGTACATGCCCATTCTTTTTAGGTACAATGAAGGATGTTGACGCCCATTCACTCTTGGTTGTTGGAGCGATAATGCATGTGCTTAACATCTAGTAACAATTCTATGTGTACTTTGTGATGTGGGTAAGTACCAAGGGTACTGTCAAGCATGTGCTGTTGTCCTTGAACACTTCTAGCAAGTCTGCTTTTTGATGGAGGTTGAGATGTGTGAGTTTGTCCACAACATTGCTAACATCTGTCAACTTGTATTTTGCATCTAGAATCTTGGTGGCATAACAGCGCAACCTTTTTTGCTGAGGAGTTTGTCCTCTGTTTGGACGGAAAACATGTCCTCCATGGCATTGAAGTTTGTGGAGTTAAGACTGTCAGGTGGGCAAAGTGTGATAGAACAATCAAACCATTCCATCTTTCCTTTTGAGTAATTGAGTTTAATTCCTGTTTTTGCCAGGAAGTTAGTACCCAGGATGATGCCATATTTGACATTGTCATTGTCAAAGACAACACATTTTTGTTCACCAATGCCCCTGTTTTAATCAAACTCAGGCAGCCTCAAGTCTCTGAGAGTTATGACTTCTTTTGTCTGGATCTCACCAGCGAGGGTGGTGACATTTTGCATTGTACTAATTGTTTTAGTGATGACCTTCCGTGGTAAGGCAGTTTTTTATCAAGGAAACCATGGAGCCAAAGTCAAGCAGGACTCTTAGGAGTCTGCAAATTTTGACCATGTTTATGGTGTCTGTGGTACATATTGTAATCAGTGACTCATTGTTTGGCAACACAATTTTCGGTCCATGATAGTTGTTATGGGTTTGGTCAACCTCCATATGAAATGTCTCATTTTTGAGAGGTAAGTAGTGTTCCCAGTAGAGGAGAGGAAGTCAACAGAGGAGTCATGATTGACAAACTTGACAAGGCTAGATGTTGATGTACATGTACTGTTGTCATACGACAGCACTTTATTGTTAATGCAAGAGTAATTAGGTTCAGTAATTTGAACTATTTTACTGTCTACTATGGTATGATCCACTTGACCTGCATTCAAGTCAGGAGGCAACTCCAAATCAGGGCAGTTGCAGGCATGGTGCTTGGCTTTGGGTTTTCTTTTCACCTTTGGAGGCAGGAGGAGCTATGAATGTGGCAAAAACACTGCCATCATTGGCTGGATGGTGTTATGCTTCTTCCTTGGAATAGGAGTGAGTTCTTTATCTGGACTGAGGACTGTGGTGTCCTTGATTGAGCAGTTACTAGCCATTCCTACATACATAGGTTATCAGCTCTTTTGATACATACTTCCACCTTGAATACAAAAGGGCCTCTGGGCATGAGTAGGACACAAACTAAACTGAGTGGGACCTGGTTTAGTCATCACCAATGTTGCCAATGCATTATCTACAACAATGAAATGAGTTCAAACTTCACTTCAATATCATGTGTGAGTCATATGGTCTGGAGTGTTTGCCATTCAGTGTAAAAAACCCACAAGCAAATGCGATACTCAAGTGGGTGCATCAAACAGTCATGACGATGCTCCTCATATCAAAAATTGACATTGCCGACACAATCACTGAGAGTGATATTGCTGACTTTCTCACCAATGCAGCATGGACCATTTGCTCAACCTATTGTACAGTAGTTAAAACCTCACCAGGGGCAGCAATTTTTGGATGGAACATGTTGTTTGACATACCATTCCTTGCTTACTGGTCAAAATTTGGGAATAAAGAAAGAAACAAAGTGAAAACAAAACAAAATGGGAAACCATTGTCCATATTGACTGGGATTTTCAACCTGGTAACAAAGTACTGCTTCAAAAAAGATGGTATCCTCCACAAATATGAGAGTGACCCTTGGACTATCACATCAGTTCATACAAAAGACGGAACTAAATCATATTTTGACAAAATTAGAAGCACTTTGGTCATTTTGAATACAGCACTTGCATCATAGGACATATTTGCTTTCTTTGTCATTTCCAAGTACTCTTAATGTGATTCATTGATTTAGTCACAACTTCTGGTCTTGCTCAAAAGGGCCATTCCATGGCTCTTACCTTGACCCAGTGCAATGATTGTGCACAATTTGTTATTTACCTTGTACAATTTGATTAGACTCTGGTTATCATGCCATGTGATGTTCATAGCAGTAAACTTCAACCGAGTTGGGAAATTTGCCTATAAAGTGGAAACTAATGCATCCACAATATCAATGAATTCAGCTTAGGCCTCAATCATAATGATGAACTCTCCAAAACTTGCATCCTGCCAATCCCAAAACAGAATCTTGCACAAAATGTTCTTGGAAACTCTTGATTTTCAGTTGACACAGTATTCCAGAATGATTATTTTTCAATTTTCCCATATACTTTGAAGTATTTTGGAAGTCTTTTCACTTTTAAACTGAAAATCTAATTCTCAGACAGCTGATCAAGCTGTCACAACAGTACTCAATTAATTATTTTTGTATTTGATTCGCTATGATTAACTCATCAAAAGATTGGACATACAGTTTTAGCAATGCACTCCAAAAAACATTATGGCAAGACTAAGAAATCAAATGACCTGGTTCAATATGAGGCACTTCCTCCATTACAAGGCCAAGATCAAAATTACTAACATTCATCACACACCCAAAAGTTTTTGTTTGGGAGCCATCTGTTTAAGTAGTCAAAGCTGAAAATGCGTTGACAGTCAATTCTTTGTCAGGTGATGCCACAATGTGACAAGTAGGCAAAAACTTATGCTCCTTACATCTGAGAGCGCCTTTATCTGTGCTTGTGAATAGACCAATATATAGCATCAATAATACAAATATAAATATTTAAAATCACTTATTTTAAAATAAATCCATTTCACAAATCTCGCATGTGTAGTTACATGCCATGAGGTAGTATTGATGGTTTGTGTATTATATTGATAAAAAATGACTTCTGGTTCCCGGAACTAACAGACTAGTATTTGTCTTGTTTAAATCAAATATGTTGTATAAGTGTTACTTTCTATTTTTTGTATTGTCAAATTCTTTAGCAACTGAGTTACATGAATAATTTAATCCATATATACATGTACAGTTCTCAACATGTTACATTCAGAATCTTACTTAGGATTACCATCTTGTATTACATAGCAGTGATAGTTGTATTATTTTCCTTGGTTGAAACTGGTACTGGTGCTTCTGTAAGTTCTCCTCTCCTCTCTTGTGTCTCTCCTCTGCTGTGCAAGATGCTCCCTCTCTCCATTGCTCTACAGTTAATTGTTTACCTCAAATCAAGAAACTACTTCACATTGATCAAAAGCTGTAACCAGAACAGTAAATTATATTGTCATCATTGAAGAAACACACTAGATTCATTGGAGTCAGTTATGGACCTAACAGTCTCTGCTTACATTGCATTGTTGATGTGAGTATTTGATACTTGATGAAAAGAAAATGATCTTTGCTCTAAATACATCACATTGCCTTAATTGATTTTCTGCCTTTCCTGGAACACTCTTATGCGTCAATCTCATCAATTTTTCATTTCATTGCTTGGCCTGAATCCATAAGTCAACTTACATTGAATAAATTGACCTTGATCTTGAATTCACTTGAGTTGTTATCCTAATGATCTTGACCTCAATTGTTTTGATAAATATTTGATAGTCAATACTCAATTGAAAAAAGTAATTTTCAGTCTTATCGCATCACATTGGATTGTCTTAGTCAATTTTCTGCCTCACTTCAAAGATTTGATTGTATCCCATGCTGACAGACTTTTCACCTTCTGTGATCAAAGTAATCATGATTACAAAAAATTTATGCTGTCTATATACACTTCCCAATGAAGTGGATTTCAGGGATGTTTTGATTGAAATGTTGTCTGTTCTTGTCTTTGTGATGAAGAAAGTAATGATGGTGAAGCAGAAAGGAGTGGCAGTGTGATTCCCTTGCCACCCAATTCACTTTCTCCTCAAGATATCAAGTCTTATGGTGTCAGCACTGAACCATCTCATCTAATGGTAAAGCAGGCACTTTCAGGAATATTGATTTCTCTCTTTGTCCTGACAAAGAGAGTGATGATGATGAAGCAAAGGGGTCTGGCAATGACATTCCCTTTGCACTTGAGTCATTTTCTAGTCAAGATATAAAGACATCTTTTGCCAACATATCTCATATCTCTCCACCTCAATTCGGTTAGCGCATCAAGAAGAATCTGCGCTGTGAGGTTTTCAACTCTTGTTTGAGTTTGATTCAACTTTTAGGAAGGTTATTCCATATATTCTCAATCACATTTTTCAGTATTCTTCACGCAATAACCATGTGTTCTTTGAGTGTACTACATTTCCTTGTGGGTTATTCAAGAAAAAATTTCAGAACTGTTTTGTTCGAACCTCCACACCAATGGATGTGATAAAGTGATATTTTCACAGTGAACTCCTGAATGAAATGTATGTTGATAGCAATGATCATGAGCATGTTTCAAAGACTGCAAAGTTGAATGAGTTAACCTCCCTCACTGAGACACACTTTTAAGACTGGCAATTGCATCTTAGTATGACCAGAACCTCTATGCAGATGGATCTGTTCAATGCCTCTGTGCCAATGACATGTTGCTGTCATTTTGTCTCAAAATTTGTAAGGAAATCAGTGAATGTTGAAGTAAATTGCTACTTCCCTTAGCCCAACATTGGTATCACCCATCATGTTTTTAATCACAGAACTATTTTTCTTGGAAGTGTAAAAATCCATGGGTCTCTGTACCTACTTTTTTAAAAGAAATGACATAAAAGAAGTTATAAATATTGGTGATCATCCTGCAATTAATCTGGTTGCATGGGGAAAAGGATAACTGTTCTTGAAAGATAACTCATAAGCAAAATATGCAATCAAATACTGTAGAATCATTACATCATATTTTATTTTCTTCATAGTAATTTGGTAACATAACTAAAGCCATGGCTTTGTCATGAACTCACTGCAGAAATTAGAACATGATCATATTTTTGACAGCGGTCACACATAATCAACTTGGACAGGGGTCTGTTCTGCTCTGTACAGATCTTGCCATAGAATTCAACCAAAAGGACAGAAAATTTCACATTATCATTGCCAATTTATGCTTGTCTGATTGACTCCTACAAATCCCCCGTATGAAATTCACCATAAGTATCAGTATTGTATCAGTTTCTTTCCCACTCCAGATACTATAACTATTTGCAATATTTACATGACATACATACAAGTCTCTCATCTTCAAGCATATTCCTGAGCACCTCCCTAGTGTCAAAAAAATCTATGGATGTACCATCATTTCCTGGAATCCTACCATTTTTCAACATGTCATGAATATTCTATAACATATTAATTAGACATTTTCTTGTGAAATGGAAGTATGACCTGTTGACTATTGAACTCAAGGTTATCTTTCACACTATCAACATAAAATACATTAATTATTTTTTGAACAAATTCATGGATACACTGCACACACTTTCAGTTACACATGGTAGACAAACTTTTAATGCAATATCTGATATAAGCCAAATTTATTTAATATAATTTATCACTCCTACCCAAAAATTTGCATTTTTCTGTGTTCTGCATCATTGGGTGAATGATTTTCATGGCTGTTGAAGTGCCCATATTCCAATTAATTGTGGGAGTGATTCTGCATTTGATTCATACTCAAAATCAAGATATGCATCAAAAAGTAAGTATTGCATTAGGGCCATTTGACTCTGTTTTGTTACTTGTTCAAGTGGCATCAATATGATTTTCATCTCCATGTGTCATATGAAACAGATGTATGCATCCATTCATGTTGGAGATTCTGAGCATTGGCAAAATTGTGATGGCTGTGAGCTAGAACAAACTTGGATATTCCTAAAAATGTAGTACCATAATATTTGGACAAAGTTTTTCCTCCAGCCTTGTCAGCTTCTACATATGAGCATTTTGCCAAATTTTGGTTGAGGTGCATCCCCACCAAATTGTGAGTATGGACGCCTGCCACATGATTGCAGCATGGAGTGGTGTTTGTGACTTCTTTTGGCTAGTTTATATTTTGACATTTTGTTTGTGTTGCATTTATTGTAGCTGCACATACAGGGAACTTTCTTTATTGCGATGACTTTAGCCATATTACCAATGAACTTCTTCTACCAAGTTCTATCAAAATACAGATTTTATGTACAAGGTAATCTTTATGAATACATAATAAATTCTACATAAATCACATCTAGCATTGTTTTGAGTGTTGGATTTTAGAACTGCATGTACTAAAGTAAATATATCAACAATGTGCAGTAATTTGGAAATTCTTTAATTTTGGATCCCGATTAAAGAGTAGACTTCAAGTAATCAGGAAAGTCCTGCTATACATAAAAAAACTGATTAATCACCAATAATTGTGTGATGACTAATTTATCACAGATAATGGCAGATAATAATGCATCTGTCTTGAGTGCTTTGTGATGGGTGCTTCATAGATTGGGCATTTTGGCTGATGACCAGTAGATGTACTAACATGCTCCTCACATACGGATGTGTATGTATTTGTAGGTACTCGTTGTACTTTTGGTAGGTGCATGCTACTCACAACAGGTATGTATGATTGGTATTACTAGCATGACTGGCTTGGCATGTATAGCAAATCTGTTGATGACAAGTCATGATTATGTTGATGAGTGATATTCTATATCAGAATCAGTAGTGTCAAAAATGTTGTAATCCCATTTAAACAATAATCATAGATGAATAAAAAGAAGCATGATCAGTGAATATTTTTTCCAATAAGCCCTGATGATTAGTGGACTCAGTGGATCTACAGCATTATGAATGTGTTTTGTCTAAGATCATTTTTCCTTAGTTCAAGGAACCTTTTATGAGAGCTTTCATCAAAGAAGCTTTGGCTGATGCTGAGGAGGTGGGATCAAATTGCTGTCTTGTCTGAGTGATCATGACAGCATACAAAGATGTGAGATCAACAAGAGGTGTATCCAATGCTGGGATTATTGGTTACAAGAATGCAGGGAAGCAGCCAATGACTCCTGCAAGTGAATGACAACAGTGGGTTGAGTGTAGAAGATGTTTGGGGGGGCTACTCATCAAGTATGCATGAGATGGAAAGGAACACAAAGGAAGTAAAGAAATCTGCTAAATAGGAGTATCATGATGTCTTCTGGCAACAAGAAGGAAAAGGCCATCACATTTGGGGAGCAGCATCCACAGTGTGATTGAAGGGATGGTGTGAACTACAACAGAGTCATAGGTTATGGTGGAAATGTACTTTCCCAACAAAAAGTTTCAAAAGAGTGGATGGAATGAATAGATAACTGATGAACCTTGTCCCATTTGATATATTTTTTGCCCATTTGGTCCCACAGACAGCAAGCTCATAAAAAGAAAGAAATATCAAAGGCAGTAGTAAAATGATGAAATTGAGCATTAAATCTCAATTACTACAGACATTCTATGGACTCCTGATTTTAAAATGAAAATATTTAAATTATGGCATAATAAAATATGAGTTTTTGCTCTTAGATCTTGTTCTTCATACAACAGTCATTTTTCACAGCTTTTTGGAACCATTTGGGAACATGGGCAATCAACAACTGGGCATACTCACCATACACCAAAATTTGTGACAAACTATGGCCCATTTTTGCTTTGTGCAGAATGACAAACAAGAGAAATTTAAGGTGATCGATCCAATACAAAATGACAACACATACACATTCAGGCTTGTTTGCACCATTTTGAATATTGGTCATGGAGAGCATACATCCCATATCCTAGTCACATACTATGTTGTATTTCACAGATAACACAGATCACCAGTTGGAGGTGACATAGAATTAGTACCAAACACCATGATCAATGATTCAGTGTTTTGATATGGTGAACTCCCTAATTAGTAAACAATTAGAATAATACATTAAAACAACCAGAGCTAATCTACAGTCACCCTTTGGTGCAACATCCTTCTCTGATTGTATTTATGCCTGTAAAGTTTGTTTAAGTAAGGGCAATAGATTTTCACAAGTTACTCCAGTTACACACAACAACAAGGCCTCTTATTTAAATGCAATAATGCAATCAGAACACACAATATTAGGCATTCAAAATGTGGAGTTTGAAAAATTCAACGATTCACCCCTAATGCATATACAATAGTTACTGAATTGATTACCACAGGCACAGGGGATCTTGTGGTACTTATCTCTTGCCTTTTTTCATGACCTTCTGAGCCTCATTTACCAAGGATGATTCATGATGCATGTTTACCCTCTTCATCAGAGATAGACACCCCTGCTCTTAGATTCCTTGCCCTACTTAGAAATCTATGATGACTGAACTCATTGTCAAGATTGTTTTCTATGAGATCTGAACAGCCAAGTGTCCTTGATGATCTAGTCTCTCATCACCCTCAATTATTCTTGTCTGATCGCAAGAATTTACAGCACAAACCTCCAGAATTTACAGATTTACAGCATTCACCTCAGCCACTGATAGAAAAAAGTAAATTTGCCAAGTTGGTAACCATTTTGTTTGTCATGCATCTGCCAAATCCATTGGGGCATTTCTGAGGCTATTCACATTGTTGACCCAATATGACTCATGGTCACAAAAAGAAATAGAATTCTTAAGTGATCTAGAGATTCCAGACATGAATAGTGCTTAAATGATGAGTGCACTCATGTGGCTGCAGCACAAAGAAATCAGCTCAAGATACAAAAGATGATTGGCAATGGGATGATATGGCCAAAGTGATCAAAAAGAGCTGGTTTACAGAGGGCAGCACAAAACAATTTGCAATCATGGAGAGCAGTTGAAGAAGGCAACCAGGGAGCAATCCCAAATATCATCCACTGTGGTATGGTTGACAGAGAGTGTTTGATTGTGTAGATTGATTATGAGGAGAAACTGTGATCAAATAGAGTGGTTGCAAGAAGGAGCAGTAATCAAGTAGAGCAATTGTAGAGCAACATCATGACAATCAATCACAATGGGCAGCCATGATAGCAGAGAGTATCACAGAACACAATAGCAAGGAGCCATTGTGAGGAGCAACCACAAAGGCAGAGAGTGATAACAAAGGAGGATCATGAATGATCACAGAATGCAACTGCTATAGAGCAGAGGGATCAAATACCATGGTGATTACCCATTAAAATTGAGGAATTGTTCGAGATGACTCATAGGGTCAAAAGGTTATGTATCTGAGATAGGAAAAATATGAATTCCTATCAATTTGCTTATCATACCATGAATACACAAAATGTAGAGTTTCCAAAAATTATTTCCAAGGGCTAATTCCATTAGATTTTTGACACAAAGCCTCCATGGTATGTGAATAATTCTTTTTTGATATTGTTACCTTGTAATTACTTACAGGCTGGGCATCCCAGCATGATAGGGAATGTCACTCCAAACACAATTTGATAAACTCTAATTAGAAATATGTATCATTTAAGACTGTTAAACCAAATTTGTGCAGAACTGACTTTTTTGGGGTAAAGGTATTCTGACCAACCAGACAGTCCGTCTCCCAGATCAAAAATCTGAGCAGCATCCATTTTCTTTTTTTGCACCAAGCCATACACCCATCGACCGTCGCAACGAACCAACAACATTGACCAATGCACTCACCCCTTCACATCCATGCTAACCACCAGGATTGCCCTCATGTCACCTCCATCCTCTAATAAAAATCAACCGCCCACCCTCCCTTCAGATTCAAATGGAAATGATTTCACAGAGAACCTCCATTTTGGCTTGATCAATAACTGCCAGGCCACCGCAAAAGGGCCAACAATCACCAAAACAAGGGGGGAGAGATTGGGAAGCGGAGGTATGGATGCATGTATCTTTCTATTTTAATGTAATTATGTAACAAAAATTACTTCCTTACTCCACCATCTTCTCTCTATTCTCGACAGTCAGCTTTTTCTTCTGAATAGCCCTTTCCCCTTTTAAGACTCCTCTTTATCTCTTTCTTTCAAGCCTTCTCCACTTTGACAAATTCTATTGCCTCCTTGAAGGGGGAATTGTACTGTTCATCATCAATAAATTCATCCGGTAAGAGCTTTTTGTATTTGAATGCCAATTCCACCTGTTTGAAAAGATTTATTCCTGGTTCATCAATAGTTGTCATATTCTCATCAAATGCTTTTGCCATGATCCTAGGTCTTGCAGCAATTGTGTCTTTGAGGCCCTTTCCTGACTCGGGGAACTTGCTCCTTCCAAAGAATCCATGGCGGAATATATTGTGAGTCTTTTTGCCATGATCCTCCAAATTGCTCCTGCGAATTTTCACTCATAAATGATATGCTAACTTATCCTTCTCATAGTTGCAGGAGAAGATGTGATTCATTTTGACTAGGGTGCCATCATTATCTTTTGTTGAAGCATATTTGGGTAGAAGAGGCTGAGGTAATCTTTCCATTCTTGGAAGTCGGATTGTTCAGTTGGAACCACGGTTACTTGTCTTGATTCATTCGATACCTTAAACAATTCAGGGAGTGTGAAGATATTGCTTTTGCAGCACTACAACCGAAAAACACCGGTAACCTCCCGGTACACTCGCAAAATGTCGGAGTGTACAGGGACCGGAATTTCAAGAGTGTACGGGTGGGTTACCGGATATTTTTACATTACTTAAGCTGCAGTTTTGTTTATCACGCTAAGTTTTGACACAAAA
>JALLPD010001597.1:0-11717 GCA_036940065.1 Cyclotella cf. meneghiniana | reverse complement strand
TTGATGGGTCCACCACTGGCTGGAGGTCCCAGAGAGCATCCTTGGCTCATGTCAATGTTCTAGTTGTGTTATTTAAAGTTACATTTGAAATAGTATATTACATTTGAGATAATTCGCCTAGGAATTGATCCATTTCAATTTATGGTCAAGGTTGTGATTGTGATATTTTTTATTTTTAACTTAGCCATATTCCGGATATTGGGATTGTTGTACCTGTTGTGTCCACATCCGTCATTTCAGAGATTTATTTATGATACCCCTATTGGGTAAGTGATGATATCTACCTTGGGACAGCCATCCTAACACAATTTTTCTAAAATAGTACAAATAAAAAAGTGCATCCATTCAGCTATTTTCCTTTGTGGAAGAGAGGAAAATAATACAATTTGTATAATATCTAGTGAAAAGTTACCAGGAAATGCAGGATTTTCATGTTCCGTATGATGTGGATCCCCATATATATTTATATATGTTACTTAATATTTTCTGATACATCAATGATATGAAATGTTATTCTTTTTCATAGGGAAAAGATATACAATGATATGACATATGGTCATTAATCAAAATTATTACTGAGCACTCTATAACGTTATCACAAATTACGGTCAAAGTGTCAAAAACACTAGAATCAAGAGCAGCTTTAACTTTAAATTGCAAAAGGTCTAAAAAGATCAAATGACTGGAGAACAAAGATATTCTTTTTTGTGCAAGCTAGCAATATTTTAAAGGGAGTCCATAAGCATTTTGCATGCATTCCCCATCCCCCCAACATAGAAATACCCCTTGCGCTGCAGCCATCCTTGCCTCAACTCTCAATCCTCCCATATGATATGCCCAGAACTATTTTTTAGGAATATACCCATCCTGGGCAGGTTAGCTTTAACAGTGTACCCTTGGAAGAGAGGTACTTTGCTGAACTCCTATGTAACTTGTAGAAAGCTAGTGCAACATTGTTACAAGGGCTCATGTAATGAGATTAATAATAGATTAGAGTTAATTTTTATGGCTGTTTCAACTATGGCATAATACACCCTTCATACTAAGCATGACCACTTACCATTAACTCAGCATTAAGAAAGCAAAGACTGCAAGATGAATGACCAACTTGTTCAAGAGCTTGTAAGAGAGTTGTACAGCAACTTTCATCCATTCATCTCATACCCAAAGTGAAATCAAAGTATCACAGAACTCTCAACAACCAAGCATACAAAATTGAGAGTTGTGAGACTGGGGAGGGAACAACTGCTCAATTCACAGATATCTTCTAAAAAATGAAAAAACAGAAAGTGATAAACATTTGTATCCAATATAGACTTACATCCCCATGGAGATTGGTGCTGCCAATAAAAATTCTGAATGTCTCCCCTTAAGTAAAACTTGATGTGTCTTTCATGAATCAACAGTGATCTCACACCTCACAAAACCACTGATGAGCCAACATAAGACAAAACAGTGTTACACCATCATTTGATTGTTACAATTAAAATTAACATTAAAGTAGATAAAGGTCTACCCCAGAATCTATTAAGAAGAAGTCACACATAAAATACCCACACCATTAATTTATCATGAAAATATTTTTCATTCTATTTGTGCTGTCCTGAGGATCTCTGCCACCAGATGGAATCTGGAGATACCCCACAGATGAAACAACACAATCACTAGTACAGATCAGTGTTTGCAATTGCAAGTGAGATGACTCATCATTCTTATTTGTGTTTTCTGCAGTCACCATTTCATTATAAAGTTTGCCTTTAAACTATATCTGCCATCATCAATGTCTCTTTCTTCATATTCCATTTGAAAATGCCCCTGCAAAAATGCCAATGCAAAACTCAAACAACAGAATCAATCAGGTGTCATGATTCCTAAAGGAGTATTTTGCAAGACTCTTCAAAGCATGCTATTTTTACTTTTTTGAAATCAAGTTATTATACTCCCACTCCAATCCACAACAGTATGCATCACTAATCAGCACATAGGACAAGATGATATTCAACTTCCTACTCTATTTTATGCCATGTTTACAAAGCACCATTTACTTTTTAGGTACTTTTTTGTCTCTTTTGCATGCATATCTCTGCATCAGATTCAATTTAGAAAGAGAGATCAAAGCAGACATTACAACTCAGAACAATACTTATCTTCTACAAACAAACACAATGAATAAACATAGAAGAGAAGACAAATTTGAAATGCCTTTGGCAGAGATGATGGTGTAATCTGTTGTTTTGGTTCAAATTTTGTATTCTGTAATTATCGATTTTATCCAAGCTGCATTATGAAATTGCATCCCTTCTTAAAGAGGTTTAGGATTATGTTGGTCACAGGCTCACATTTATTCTTAGACTGTTTTTAAAAGAGAACTTTTGCTATTGGCAAAGGATAACCACTTATAAGTTATTCCATAGTCCTAGTATTATCACTTCTCTGTATCTCATCTTGCTATAATTTTTATCATGTTTTTGTATGACCTCTCCATGTATTTTTAATCATAGAAGTGCTGTCCAATGGGAGGATTTTTCAATACGGGTATTGTCTTGTACACATGATTATACTGTGAGGATTATGACCTCCAAGCACAATGCAGAAAGATAATAAATTACTGTTTATTAAATAGAATGTATGGGTACAACTAAAAACTGTATCATGTATTCATACAAGATCCTTTTGTTACAATAGAACCAAAGTTCTAGGATGCATGCACTGACATAGGTCAATAATCTACTCTATTATAATATTCTAGGGTACACCCAAAGATACCTTTAATTTCTTAGGAGATGCAAGACATCTCCCAATAATGGCGAGAACCCAAGAATTGGTTCACTACCCAGAAATACCATTTGGGACAAAATTCTTTATGTCATTAACTAATGATATTAGACACAAACTAGAGGCATGTAGAAACCTACACAAGCATCTCATTGTGTCATTAGGACAAATGTACTAAGGCTGTGTAGAATCCCACACAGTTTTATTTTTTTATTTGCTTCATCATTATGTTTTAAAAACAAACAAATTAAGTCATAAAAGTCATTTAGCCATGAGCTTCAGCTGTCTCCACAAAATATAAATTTTGCTAGAAATGGCTTAGGTCACTATCAATTGATAGCCTTCATGTGACCTTATATTTGGATCATCTGTCTATTGTTCAACCATCCATCATCTGTCTGTTATAGGTTTGCCTGTCCATGGTTTGATTGTCCATCAGTCATCAAGTTTTTGCCCAAAACTGTCCATGATACCCTTGGTAAGTTCCATGTGGTGCGATATCATGCTGCTTGACACCAAGAGTAGCAATAGCCCAACTGCTTGATGAGTTACACACTCAGCCTTGACGTGATTTTTACTCACAGGCCAACAGGTGTTTTTAACATGTAGTCAGAAGGAAGTATTGCCCTTGTACGTCACTGAGGACTAGTTCCCAGTGTACATGGGTATTCTTGTGCAACTGAGCAGAGTTTGCATTTAGCACATAGTGCATGTGCGATAAAAAAAGACCACTCATGACATGACATTCCCCTCAAGTGGCATATACACTAATTAGCTATATAGCTGTTAGCAGCAGTCCCACTTACAATGAGGAGGCAATTAAAAATAATGTCTAGGGTTATTTTTTTCAACGGAGCAATATGTGCATGGTCTGTTTTTTAGACCTAAAAATACGATTAGACTAAAAACTAGTCCATACCCTTGATCACATGCAGATGTAGTGATACTGCAGAGGATATCATACATACCGTATATAGGTAGTACATAAAGAATACTTCTTGAGACTAAAATGACCCTACGAAGCATTTTGTAGCCTCTACAGGCCAAACAGCTTACACATGACCCCCAAGAAGTGTGTGTCACATGTTAATGACAATGATGTGCTCATCTTGCAAGTTTGTTGCTATTCCAGATGGCATTCTCCCCTTTGATTTGCATGGTGATGGTAGGAGTATTGTGCAATCTCAGCATGGGCAGGAGTATCACTTGGGACTCAAGGTTCAAGTCAGCTTCAAGGGAGAATTGGTGCATGCACAATGAAGAAACCACAGCTCAGCCCCATTTTACATGGGAGCAAGTCATGACAGAGCTTGACTCACAAATCTAATTGCAGCACAGCCTGCACAATTGCAATCTTGTGAAAACAACCACACAAATAAAATGTAACTGCATGGCTCAGCCCATGATGGAAATTGACTAGCCCAGGAGTGAATCACGTTCAACTCCACAAAAGGGCATATGACCGTATTATATTGTGCATCCTGGTTAGACATCAGAATGACACTCCAAGTCTCTGAACACATGCGGGCGCATATTTGGACCAAGAAAATGTCTATGAGTTGAGTCCCTGATAGAGTAGGACTCATAAATATGAGCCTTTGTCTCAAAATTCTTGNCAAGAACTTTGAGTACTTCTAGCATGGTTTCAACAAGGAAACGTGAAGCTCATCAAATTCTTTCAGAATTCTGAGTAAAAATGTAAGAAAAATCCACAAAGATGATACTTCTCAACTTTGTCTCTTTTTGTCCATGTGAGCCCAGTAGCCTTGGAAGACAGGGGCATACACATGAGAAAAGCTTGCGGGCTAGCAAATAGCATCAGCACCTCCTCTGGTCCAAGAAAAAAGAATTCAAAACTTAAACCTAAACATTTGAATGTAATTAATTCTTAAGCATGCAGCTTAAAAGATAAAAAATCTTAACCTTAATTCATTAATCAGATTTAATAATCCAATTATATTACACACCTTGCATACTTGAAAATATAATAAGTCTTGATGTAAATACAAACAAGACCCAAAAAATTGCAAAGGAATATTCTGGAATAAAGAATACTTTTCTCAAGAAGATGAATTCTTCTCCCACACCAAGAAATCTACACATGTGCCCACGTAGCACTATTACCAACAAGATATTAGCAAGAAACTGGAAATCAAACTACATTGGGTTTTGAACCCGCAACAAGGTGTTGCCACAGTAACAATTAAGGAAAAAAGGATATTGTTTTTAAACATCTCCCATGTTCCAAAAATAGGAACGACCATATGTTTCCCTTACCCAGCTAGGCAGGTGTCAAACTCTTGGCATTTGCAGGATGGGTTCTTCCTACTTGAAAGGAAGGGTGCAGTCACTTGATGTTTTCATCATTGCTGAAAGCAATGTTGTTAAATATACTTTTCTGAGGTATGATTTACTCAGAGCAACTAAGCCAACACATGACCTCAGTTCTCAACAAAAGCAAAGACTGAGCCAAAAATGTTTGAAGTATCCAAATGGGCTGAGACCCTGTGTATGTGGGATTGACTAGCAACTGATGGTTCTGGCTACATACAGTCCAGTAGTTGAGTGCTGATATAGTACTGAGTCCTACATAAGACTTACCTACTAAAAGGGACTGCCTCAGTCTAAATGAGTGGTACGTGTGCTCACTTGGAGTGGTACCTTTCACTGATTACCTGTCCAAGTCATCTGTGTTTTAGCTGTAGACCGGTATGTCTGCGCTATGCAAGAAGCATATGTAGTACATATCCACTTTTGGTATTTAAATGTCACAATCTTGAGATATGTAAATATCTCAGAGAGCTGTGGTGTGAACTGCATGTCCAAGGGGGCTCATCTAACCAAACAAAGATCAGAGAGAGTTTGTTAGCAACTAATCATTAATTTCATTTTTTCTACTTCTTTCATTCAACTATGATTTCATCTACTTTAGTGCTTACTTGACCGTAGGTCACAGGATTACTTTAACACCTAGGCCACAACATATTATGCACATAGCTAAGCACTTTTGTGCAGTGCTCTTATTGAGCCGAAATACTCTTGCACACAGAGCTAACCACTCCAGTGCAATACTCCTCTGGGGTCTGAGTAAAATAGCAGATCTTCCAAATAAAAATAGTGTTGCCTACACAGGCATCTATATGATGCCCCCCGCATTCAGTGAAAAGAAAACGATGCAATCAACCATTCAACAAGATGGTAGGGGGGACGTAAAAGTTGTAGGCAACAGAACTTGGGGGAAGTTTTCGTATGTTTAAAATTGCTGTCATTATTTGTCATGTGTCATCGCAATGTCTGACATATTTTACTAGGTCTACTTTTGAATATCACCATGACAGGAACAGTTAAACAAAAAACTGTCATTGTCAAGCAATTCATTTGTTTTTGCTCTGAAATACGTTTTGTGCATAGTTTTGTTATATTTATAGGTGACTGTAGCTTGTTTTGAGCTTGAGAGAGCAAATAACAAGACACAACAACCAACCTATGAACACTAATTAGAGAACACACTTGGCAACCAGTTTGATGGAAAAGAGTGCTGATTATTCGGAACTTGAAATGCAATATTAAATGAAAAAGTTTCGTTGGTGAAATTTTTTGGGAACTTTGCTGGATGATCAGAGGTCGTCTTGTGTACGCCTGCAAGCTGAATACCCATGAAGTACCATATTATTCCCACATTTTGACCATCTTGTGGTGATTCCATGTGTAATAGGAATCTGCACCACAAATGTTCGAACTAAAAAATTGTGCTCACTATCATGTACAAATATAATAATTTTTCACAATCCTTGCAACACAGTGATGTGACAATAATATGAGAACCCCATGTGTCACAATTTCACGTGATGATTTTCTTTGCATCTTGAGATGTCACATCACATAAAAAACAGCATACAAACTTGAGATCTCCATTCAATGCCACCATCCCTGCTGCCATTTCTGCCGCGTTTGCTGTGGCTGTTGCTGCTGCCGTCTCTGCCACCGTCTCTGCTGCCTTCTCTGCTGTCGTCTCTGCCACTGTCTCTGCCACAATCTCTGCCGATGTCTCTGCTGCCATTGCTGCCGCCATTGCTGCTGCTGACATCAAGGCAGCCACTGTTAAGAGCCCACTTCCAGAGTGCCTGGTGAGGACAAATAACAGACCCTCTAGGCCTCCTTACACAATGATCACCTGATAGCATCATGTGATCCCCCAGAGGAATCACTCATTGTTAGGAACATGTGCATGTGTGAGCACGCTCCCCCACATCACCTGTGCTGATTTCTAGTCAGCACCTGTCAGCTACCATTAGTTGGCATAAGTTAATGAGCTATTTTATTACCAACAATGCTGCTCTTTTACATAGCTCATTAATTTTTTTAAATTCTTCCTTTCAACCCCTCTGCCAACACCCTAGGCATTTGCATCCCTTCTGCCAAAGCCCTCTGCATTTGCCTTCCCCCTCGTTGTCATACTATGACTATGCCTGAGGATGCTAAGCTCATCAGCACCAACACCAACACTGAATTCACAGCAATCGTCGGAGCACAACCAACAATGCACTAAAAAATACACAATTCCTTGTCAACCTTTGACCCCCAGGAGGCCAAGACAACCTTTCCGGGCTCATTGATGTGCCCACCGATTACCTTGCCACATACGGCAATGCTTTCGACTGCCTCAAAACCCCACTTGTCCTCTACAATCCCGCCATTGCTGCCGGCACCACCCAAGCCATCCGTGTTAAGTTGGAATGACCTGGATAGCAAAACTTGAACTCCAATGCCTCATATGCACCATGGAGCAACAGCTTCTTGCCACAATCATCAAAGAAACGTGGATCCTCACCCTAAAAGATGATACCACCTTCTACAACAAGGTGGAGATTCAAGCCTACCTCCACCACCTCTCTACAAGCAGCAGTGGCCGCAAAGCCACGGATATCATCCAACTCCAACCTGCAATGCTTGGATGGTGGGCCAAGGATCCTCGTGTCCCTGAGTACAAAAAGAACACAAGGACGCCGAGAAAAAAGCCGCTCGAGCTCACCGACCCATCACTGACGCGTGGCTTGTGGCCATGCCACAATGTTCCTCCTCACAGCTGGCAGCTTCCCCAAAGTCCTCCTTGACTGGGACGGCCTCACCCCCAATACCAAAACCTGGATCGCATGGAAGATCTGGGCCCTCAAATCCCAAAAACTGCCGAGCGCAAACAACGTGCCTCTGGCCAATGTGGAGATGTCTTTGGCAGCACCTCCGTGGCCCTTTCCATCCACGGCATCAATGCTGCTTCTTCCAATACCACCACATTCACCGGCACCACCTCCCACGAGCTACCAATGCTCTCCAAGCTTGACTGCCACCAAGACAACATGGCAGCAGCCATCACACATGAAACGACAGTTCTTGATGCCCTCGTGTACTCCAATGCTGAACTAACCAATTTGTCATCGGAGAAGCTCATAAAGATCAAGAAGCTTCTCATTGACTTAAAGTCAGCTGGCCCTTGCCCAACCCCATGGAACACCACACCTACCCCCACACCGAATGGCCACACCGTCCAACAGCTACAGGCTGCAATCAAACACATGTGGGTCCCTGGAGGGTTCTGCTCCACACACAGCTGGGGGGTTGGTCCAGACCACTCAAGTGCCAATGCAAAGGTACGAGACCTGGCCACATGGACACAGCCACTCGTGCCACCCGTGCCAACCCCCAGTGACCTGGTGCTACCTGCAACAAAGGATGGGATGATTTCCTCTCTTCCTGACAATGCGGGAAAGCAGCTGACACTAGTTCTGGTAAAAATAATCACCCAATTATTAACCCTGCATCAGGTCCTACTTAATTCCTACATCTACCCCAACCAACTCCAATCCTCATCTTGTTTTAGCTTCTGCCTCAACCATAGATGACTGGTTTGTCATCCCTGGTGCCTATTTGGCACCCAAGCCTCCATCCACAATTACCCTCACCACAGACAGCAACATGTACAGGTGTTTAGCAACTCCCTTACCAGCTCCCCGCATAAGCGCTACCAAAACTTCATACATCATCATCTAGACTTGGGAGCCAGTGACATCTACTTTGCCCCAGATGCTCCAGTCATCAACATTAACTCCTCTGCCCTGCCAACCAGGGTCAGTGATGCAGCCAGCACCTATCACCACTCCTCTGTCCAAGCAGAACACCTCCTGGCAACACTACCAGTGCACAAGGGCAACATCATGCCCACCTTCAAGCACACACTCTTCAGGGTGGGCAAGCTTTGCATTCATGGCTGCCATGTCCTTTTTGATGACAATGCCATCACTGTCTTCAAAAAGGCAGACAACTCAATCCTCCTCCAAGGGTGGCGTGAGCCCACTTGCACCAAGCTGTGGCAGTTCTTCCTCCTCCCACATGACACCACCTTTCAACAGGATCTCCCTTCAGCCCCCACTGCCCTCAATACTGGTGACCTCTCAAGCGTTGGAGCCCTTGTCCACTACCTCCATGCAGCAGCAGGCTTTCCAAGCAAATCCACCTGGCTGGCCACCATCAAAGTGGGCAACTATGCCAGCTGGCCCGGCCTCACCTACGCCAATGTGTCCAAATACTGCCCTGACAGCACCAAAACTATAAAGGGCCACCTCAAGCAAACATGCAAAGGCCTCCAATCCACCAAACCCAAGCCAACCATGACCCCCCCTGCCACCCATTGCTCCTCCAATGAACTCCATATAGCAATAGAGCCCATCAGCAAACTCTACACTGATGCAAGGCCATTCTAGTCAAACCCTTCCAGTCCTGCAACAATCAACATTGCATTGCCACACATGGAAGAATTATGACCCGCCTCAAGGAGAAAGGCCATGTCATGCAACATCAAATCCTGACAACACAGCCAGCAGAGACTACTGCCACACCATCACCAATGACTCAAAGGCTGCCTACCAACTTGTCTCTCCAGACATCCATCATACCAATGCCACCAAAGAACAATCCAGACTTTCAAAACACACTTCCTCAGAATCCTGGCCGGCATCAACAACAGCTTCCCCAACTACCTTTGGGACAAACTACTCCCCCAAACAGAACTAACTCTCCACCTTCTTTGCCAGGCCACCATAGCCCCTACCATCTCAGCCTGGGAATACTTCCATGGCCCCTTCAACTATGACGCCACACCACTTTGACCCATCGGCTGCCCAGTTATCATCCACACCAAAGCCTCCACCCACAACTCTTGGGACTTTTGCAGTCACAGCGGCTTCACCATCGGCCGAGCCCTGCACCACTACTGTTCCTTCCAAGTCATGGACTCAGCAACCAAGGTGCTGGTCATCTCAGACACCATCAAATTCTGCCACAGCTACCTCAACCAACTGTCACTCTCCTACAACAACCGCCTCCTTCATGCCATCAACTTTCTTTCCTCAGCTCTTGCTGATGCCCCCTCTGAGGCCATTGATGCCCAACCCCAAGCCATCAATTCACTATGCCACCTCTCCAACAAATTGAACACCAGCTCAACCTCACAGCCACCCATGCCTCCATCATTCCAGCTCATTTTCCTGCCCCCATCACCACTGCCAACAGCTGCAAGGGCAGCAGCACCGGCTGAACCAAGGGTGGCACTTCCGCCATCTCCAAGGGTGACCCATCCGCCGACTCCATGGGGAACAAACCCCACCAACGCAAGTCCCAAGCACCTCACAGCCAATCGCAAACTGCATCTGTCTCAACGCTTCCATTCCAACCTTGATCAAGCAATTACCTACTGCACTTGCTCCAAGGTTGCCCTCACTGTCACAACCATGATAGCATGCGGACAACAATCCTCCACGTTCTCTGATGCCAACATTGCAGCCCCCGTACTAGACCATGACACAGTTTAATCCCTCAAATAAAGACAACTCCACTAACACCCAAAGTTAGGTCACATCTGGTGCAAGTTGTACGCCAACAAACTGGGACGACTCTGCCAAGGTGTCAGCCTCAATGACATTGGACCAACCCAGCAAGTCCAAGGCGCACCAACACATTCTATGTCATAGACTATGGTGATATCCCTGTTGACCGCCGCAAAGAATTACATACTCCAAAGTTGTCTGCAAGGTTTGCCCTGAAAAGACTGACCCCGATCACACATGCATCACCGTAGGTGGCAACTGAATTTGCTACCCGGGTGACGTTGGCACCAAAACAGCACCTCTGGAACTCGGCAAGCTCATGATCAACAGTGTTCTCTTACAAAACAGTATTGAATTCTGCCCCTTTGACATCAGCAACTTCTACTTAGGAACTCCCCTTGATCGCCCAGAATTTGTTGGTATCCGCCTTGATGACATTCCCCCAAGAGTTCACCGACAAATACAACCTCACCCAACATGTCTGGGATAGCTGGATCTACTTCAAGACAGTCAAAGGCATCTACAGCCTTCCCCAGTCAGGCATCCTTGCCAACAAGCTCCTCAAAAAATGTCTCAATGATGCCGGATACTACCAACTTGATGTGACCCCTGGCCTCTGGTGACACAAATGGCCACCCATCATGTTCACCCTCATAGTTGATGACTTCGGTGTTGAATACGTCAACATCCAACATGCCCCCCACCTACGAGACATTCTCATAAGCCACTACAACATCAGCAAAAACTGGGAGGGCAACCTTTACTCCGACATCAACCTTGCCTGAGACTACACCAAACGCACCTGTTGACTTACCATGAATGACTACATCAACACTGTTCTCATCAAAATATAACCATCCACTGCCCACAATGCATGGCCTCTCACCATACAAAGCTACCCCGATCACCTTGATCTAAGCCGTTCGGTGGACAAATTTGGTATAAAAAAATAATCGTAGATAAGAGAAGTAGATGCGGTTTACTGATGATTGGAAATTAATTTTTATAAGCTATTCTATTGAAACAAAAACAAGGATTGCCAAGTGGTGATCCTCATGGTTT
>JALLPD010001596.1:0-11734 GCA_036940065.1 Cyclotella cf. meneghiniana | reverse complement strand
CTAAAAAACTTATTGACCCCTAATTTTGCTAGTAGGTACCCTTTATGAGGGTATTGGTTGCATTGCTGGGTTCTGCTTGAAAGGAGGGTATTGTACCATTCACATGGATATATTTAATGAACCTCGTACATGTCAATCATAATAGTCAGCGAACATGTGCTAAAGCGCTCACTGAAGCCACTTTCCCACAACCTCACTTATCTTCTTCTTGAAAATAATTCAGCACACACATGCTATAGCACTCGCTTATGTAGTAGCTCAAAACTTTGCTCAGCAAGAATCAGTCCCTTGCCACGTTGAGAAAGAAGTACAAGGAGGCAGACTTACATTGAAATACAATAATGATGGAGTTATAGGTGCAGTTCAAGAATCCATTCCAAGTCACGTTGTAGTAGATGTTCTTGACCACAAAACATAAAAAACAACCCAAGCAGCACCAAAACCAAAAGGCTCCAGAAGCACGGATGATGAATCAGTTCTCAGTCTCTTCTCCATTACAGACCCGACTGTTAAAAACATGTGTAACACGATTACCTTTGCCGAATCTGTCGACGTCAAGAAAAAGAAAAATGGTTCTCAAAAGATATCAAAAAAAGTCTTTATCGTCCTCTGTCCAGAAGAAGCGCTGCCTTTTCTAGCAGATCATCTCCTGATCAGACTACAAATTCAAGGTTTCGGGACCACACGATTTCACGGCGTTATAGCGACATAACTTCTGATCGCGCGAGGAGAAACACAGCCACCCGTCAACAAAACAGCAACGTAACCGAATCGATTACATATGAGGCAAGTTTCACAAAATTAATAGAACATTGCAAGAACGACAGAGGCTGGCGAGACTAGATGGCAAAGGAATCCTGTTTATTTCTAGAAGAGCAAAGCTTGGGCATATGTTTAGGCTGAAAAGTCTGCCTGCTGGGGCCGTAAGATATCATGCCGAGGTCATAGAGAATGTATACTCTATGTTTATAATCTCTACTCATTATTCCGGAAAATCAATTACATCTCACATCTCTCACGCACTTCTTGACGAAGCAAACTTGATGCCATCGGTTCGTTTATGCAGTAAGGAACTGACCTGATTTTGCCTCCTTTATAAACATTGCTATCATTGTCATCCACTCTGCTTACATAATTATTCGCAAGCGGGCCTTCGACAACTCCACCACGAATACTGATCACACCCTGGAGTCTGTTTTGATCTCTGACATCATGTGCATCTTCGATCATTATCTGCTCATCACGGGCTTTTCCGTTTTCTGTGATGTCAGAGCCTGATAAACTGACGAAGCCATTTCGGACAACGCTCAAGCCTGTGAGGCTATTTCCGGCAATGAGGGTGTCTTCGACCCAGGCGATGCTGCTCTCGATGTACACACCTTCACCAAGACATGAGACATGTGCTTGACACATACCGTAAAGATGCCAGCAAAATCAAGACGATTTTCTCACCTGAATGCCCTGGAGGAACCACATCGATTTGATTCCTTGGAATAGGTTGGCCCGTTCTTGGATTGAGCGCAAATTGATTCATGATCATGCCATATTCGGAACGTCCCTCCTCCGAGACTGGCTGTCTTAAAGCAATATCACCGAAGCCGCACCTGACGATGTTACACGAACAGATTCTTGCACGAGATCCCCTTAATAGTGAGTTGCCAAAGAAGACCTGAGATTAAAAAGGAACCCCCACCTTCTTCGCACAAGCTAGAATAGTTCAAGATACATACCAATCACCTAAATAAAATCCCGTCGCAGCACAATCAACGATGCTCGAACGAGTCATTTGAAGTTCGGCTTGGTTTGTCACAACCAACCCTCTCCCTGAATCACTTCGTATGATACACGAATCAATTACCACTTGAGCTCTTGGTCCATCAATAAAAATTGCAGTGTTTCCGCCCCATATATCTGCTCCTGGAGTGGAATGCAATATCTTGAGATGAGAAAGCTTGACAGATATTCCCTTTTCAACAGAATCCAAAGTGCCACTGCAAATTGTAGATATGGCAATGGAAGGTTGGTTCTTAAGCTCATTCAAGCGTTTGCGTTCGTAATACACTAATGCTGCCCCAATAGAAGGGAACGCTGCACGAATAGTGATCGATTTCAAAGGCTGGCCCTCGGCCCACGGTTCACCATTTATGATTATTCTTCCGTGATGCGTGCCAGGCATTAGGACGACAGATCCGTAGTCTGAATAGAACGCACCATCGTCTTCAAGGGGAAAGCAACCCGATGTGTCGCTCCTTGGACAAAATTTCAATGCTTCATTTACGCTTTCAAAGTCTACCGGCACGCACGGATTGCGAAAGTAATACCGACGATACAAGTTGTGGCCGCAAGTTATGAGATTGTCTCGTTGGTAAGAGATTCTACTTGACGTGGTTTCGTTCGCGACATTTTTTTTCAATGACTTTCCGGTCATTGAACAAAATGATTTCCATAGTTCCAAAGAAAGTGATGTAACTTCGCTGAGACGTCAATTATTATTTTTCTACAATGTTCAGAACAAACCTGTGCAGGATCGAAAAATGGAAGAACGACATCTTTGCACTACTCACTGAAATCGACGGCAAACGAGCTTTACACTCTCATCTGCATCGTAAGGACCACAATGCAAAAGAATCTGGAACAAAACATCATCCGGCATTCGACTGAGAATATCAAGTTTCGAATCGGACGTCGTCATTGCCATCTCGGACGATGACATAGGAGTTGGACACTTCCTGCCCTCGACGGGTTTATCAGCAAGAGACGCTTGGCAAAGATTTCCAAGAGAATAACTCTGCGTTGCCTTCATGGTGGTTCTTCGATTGGATCTCGAGATCGATTATATTCGACGTAAATCACAGAGAAATCCATTAAAATGGAATTTGATTTCTTGTTTTGGGACGATCTCTCTCACCAAGTTCTGCCATGTGGGAATTGAGCAATTCCGTGGGCGTGATGTCATTTAAATAGAGAAGGTAATATTTAAAAATCATTACGAGACCAATTGAGATCACATCACCTATGAGTATTGTACCTCAAGATGTCACGAATTTTTTGTTGTGTGATGGCTGTGACGTGTAGCTTGAAGCAAAGATATTGTTTAGTATTAGGGGCTCATTGTTAAATTTCGGTTTTTTTGCTCGTGTATTCTCTCGTGACTAGCCTCCAAACGGAGGAAAAAGAATGAATCGTATAGACTCCAAACAGATCGCCTTCTCTGCAGACGACCCCATCAGTCTCGTCAGTTGTTGTTGGCCTGTGAGTGGACTATGGTACACCCTCGACCATTCCCTCTCCAGTACAATATCCTAAAGTCATTACACTTTTCTTGCCTCGTTCTTCCCACTACCACCGCCGTCACGCTGGACACGACAATGAAGAACCTACTCGCACCCCTTCTCGCCACGTCGACAATGGCGTTCTCGCCAATCCCACGTACTTCGCCTGCCACAACCCGTCTATCCATGCTCCCTACAAAAAACAACGAAAGATCCTTCTTCCCCTTCGAGACAAGCGAATCATCAACGATCTTCCGTCTCAACGCAGTTCCTCCCAAATCCAATGAAGAAGTGTCCGATGGATCGGCAGACGTTCGTCAACTATTAGGTGTGAAAGGTGCTTCTGGCACGACCGATATTTGGAAAATTCGTCTCCAGCTGACCAAACCAGTCACTTGGATCCCATTGGTGTGGGGCGTCATGTGTGGTGCCGCTGCTTCAGGGAATTACCATTGGATTTGGAATCCATTCGATCCCAACGACAGAGACGTGGCGTTGGGGTTTGAGGATGCGGCGAAAGGGTTTGTTGCTATGATTTTGGCGGGACCTTTTCTTACTGGGTATACCCAGACGATTAATGACTGGTATGATCGTGAGATTGATGCGATTAATNATGACTGGTATGATCGTGAGATTGATGCGATTAATGAACCTTATCGCCCCATTCCTAGCGGTGCCATTAGTGAAGGACAGGTTATTTTCCAAATTTGGTTCCTATTGTTGGGGGGCCTTGGTATCGCGTATGGATTGGACGTATGGTCTGGGCATAACTTTCCTACTGTATTGGCATTAAGCGTTTTTGGAAGTTGGATTTCTTACATTTACAGTGCACCTCCTTTAAAGCTCAAGCAAAATGGTTGGGCAGGAAATTACGCTTTGGGGTGCTCTTACATTAGCTTGCCTTGGTGGTGCGGGCAAGCAGTTTTCGGATCTTTGGATCGTCCCGTCTATTTCATTCTGTAAGTTGACACCTCGTTCGCCCAAACCTACTTTTGGCTGTTTCATTGTTGTTATGTCCACGGGTAAACTTTATACCTGTTTCAAGTTGGCAAGATTTCACATGCCTGTCATTTCTGTCTTGAATGACGTTGAGAACATGTTTAGATTCCGATCCTCATGACGTCGCCACACTTCCTTTTTTCCGATAAACGATTCAGTCCAATTCTTTACTCGATTGCTGGTCTTGGAATAGCTATTGTTAACGACTTTAAATCTATCGAAGGTGATCGTGAGCTCGGATTAAACTCTTTGCCTGTTGCGTTTGGAGTCGATGGTGCCAAGTGGATTTGTGCGGGGTCAGTGACTTTGACACAACTTGGTGTTGCCGCTTACCTTTATAGCATAGGAGAGCCGACTTATGCAGCGATCTTGCTTGCTTTACTGTTGCCTCAAATTTACTTCCAAGCTACCTTGTTACTGCCTGATCCTATCGCGAACGACGTCAAGTATCAGGCGAGTTCACAGCCTTTCTTTGTCTTCGGAATTCTAGCAACTGCAATGTGCCTCGGGCATCATGATTTTTCGGCATAAATTGTAAGATAGGTCTAATTTAACGCGATGACGAACATGTTATTCTTTCTAGTACATTCAGAGCAACGTCAGTATCTACACGAGCAACTACCTCTGCAAACGAAGCTGTTACGATGACTATTCACCTAATTTCTTTACATTATTCTGGCAACCTTAAAACATCATCTTTTGTCGTTAAACACTATTCGAAATGAAGTCCTCTCAAACTAGCTTCATCTTCCTTTCGGAGGTCAGGTCTCAGTGAATTGCGGAGGCCCAACAATGTATAAGATAGAGCCTCTGACGCACCTAGCAAAAGAGAAGAGCACACCGTTTTTAGCGGATAGTGAGTTCAAATCCGAGTAGTCGTGAAGTATACAAATCTCACCTGAGAGGGGAGCTAAAATCGCGATTGGGAGACCATGTACTGCACTGAGGGCGGCTCCGCCAGCTCCTCTTTGCTGATATTCTCTCAACGGCACAGTGACTATTTTATAATTTGCTTCTCGCAGCCCTCTACTAATGCTTTTGTACCCGTGTCCAGCAGCATCAGCAACATGGCGAGGAACCGTTTTGGGTCTTGCTGGCATTGAACCGGAGCTGGCCGATGGCAATGCTTTCGTGTTGAGCTGATTGGCTGCGAACCTAGTCATTTTGGCACTCGTGTTTAGCACCTCACATGCCACTTTACCCGCGAATGAAGTACTTGAGGAAAGAACATCCTTTAAGTAATCAGCGAAACTCCCACTCTCAGGCACTACTAGCACCATTGCAAGGTCTGCTACTCCTTCAGTCACGCCGGAGAAAAATTGTACAGGGGTGGCTCGTGTGAAGAACTTGTGGGACTGAGTTGAGCAAATGTCTTCAATCCATCGGCTTGCAAGTTCACTGACGACGGAACCCCAACCTGTCAAATCATGGTTCTCGACTGCCTGCAAGTTAAGAATCATTTCCTCTAATGGGCACAAATTCAGTATTTCCACATAGTTGCCCTCTCGAAAACTATCTAGGTCCATTTCCTCGGGAGTGTAGTCCACTTTAAGTTTACATGGGGCGACTTTGAACGAAGTAAAAAAGACAGGGATGATCTCGTCTTCACCAACGTTGGTCTCATCTGTGTTCTCATGGTCAGTCGCAGTTTCTAAGTGATCTCTAGAAAAGAAACTGCGGATAAACCTTATAGCAGTCTGATGAAAGTAACAACGAAGTGGAAGTAACTCAAGCATGGCTCGACTCTCATCGCTCATCAGCTTCCCATCAGCAGAAACTCTTAGTGTTGGATGATGTGTTATCATTTTCAACATGACGACCCCGTCGTTATCATCGCGTGGGTGTTGTACTTCATTCACCCATTCCCCGATCATTTTGACGGGATCTTTGCTGCTGATAGTCTCAGCAATAAAAAAGTCAGCCATCGAGAGATCCATGCATGATGCAAGCTGGTGTTCTGCAGAGTCAGCATAAGCATCTTGATTCAATTTCAACCCACTGATAAACAACGAAAAGCATCGGTGAACATTGCGACGCAGATTTTTCCGAGCTGTGTTGCACTTAAGGATTTCGCTCCGTTCACCAGGCATCGGCGCAAGGGTGCGATTAAGAAGTTGTCCTTCTTCGTCAATGAGACCGCTTAGAAGCATTTGTTTGCGATCTTTCAGCGCGTTAACCTTGCGTTTCTGGGGACGCAACTTTATCCAGTCTAGTCCGTCGAAGAAACGACAAACAATAGATGAATCCCTCACAATCAAGCGGAGCCCGATTTCAAGAGCAAGACGAGTGCCTGTTATCTTCGCTGCATCTACAAGCCCTCCATCAAGTGGTTCAGCTGGTTTTGCTGAAATGTGCTGAGGGTATATTTTGACATTGGGACTCTGAGCGTCTTTGCCATCTCCCATGGCTTCTTTGTCGAAGACATACCACTGGGAACTTTGATCATTTTCTCGGGGTAGGCTGGAATGCCGTAAGTACTCATGTTCAACGGTAGCCCATTCGTCATCACTCGAGGGTGACTCGACTACTGTTTTCACATGATGCGCAGTTTGTTGTCCTTGGATGGCAGTTTGGTAACTATTTTTCGCGTGGAATGTGTAGTAATTTTGGAAGAGGAGTGACTTAGTCAAATCAATAGAGGTGGAATCGTCACGAGATATGGTAGCTTCAGTTATTGGTTGTATCGATGTTGTTGAATTACGCCGACGTTCATTGCCAAGATCGATAGATTGCTGAATGGATGGTGTAGAGAAATCGTGTGTTGACTTCGTCTGTATCTCATCGACTACTCCAACCTTCGACTTTGGCTCGAACGTAGATTTTAGATTCTCTAACTCCGCATCAGAAAGAGCAGTAAATCTGATGAGCCATTCATTCAAAGTGTCAACCAAACAAGAAAAAGAGTCCTTGCAAAAGTTGCACTGAATTGTACCGATCGTCAGTGCGACAGTTGTGGCGGGCTCGACGCTTCCTTGATTTTGCTTACTTCCCCGATACAATATCAAGATGACAGCATCTACAGAATCAATAGTCGCAACATTGATAAAATCCATGCAACTCAAAGCACCATTAAGAGTAACCATGACTTTTCCTGGAACGCGTTTTTCAATACCGTGAACATGCATGTCATCTTCATTAAAATGTCGATGAGCACAGCTAAGAAGAGAGTTTTCCTCTTTGTATGGATGGCGAAAGTTGCAAATATGCAAGTCAACATCAGAGAGCGATACTTTGCATGATTGGGCCCTATCTGACGGCGTGAAAATGTTTGATGATAAATGCACCTCTCCTATGCGCAAAACACTTCGAGATGCTGTCTTGTAAGAGAAGGGGGTCGTATAATCAACATTACAATCGGCGAAGTTGAAAAATAAATTTGTGAGAGATGGTTCAGATTCGTCTTCTTGTCCATCACGTGAGACTGATTCCTCTTGACCGCTTTGACCTTCGACCAGACGACTGAAATTTTGAAGCCAGTTAGATCCAACACAATAACGATAGGTCATATCATAAACACTAACATGAATGCTCTTTTCATCGCACTCATCATCGGACATCTCATGCGAATCACTAATTCTTTTGCGAATGAGAGCATCAATCAAGATGGCAGGGTATTCCGGTGACAATGGCTGGCTTAGCTTTGATCTAAAGAAAATTGCTTTTGACTCCGAGCAGCGCCTATTTACCATCAGGCGATTCTGCACTCGTTTGGATTTGACTGCACACGATGTTGGGAAACTGTTGTCTCGGTGGCACTTGCTTAAAACATCCATCTCGGATAACTCATAGAGAGTAATATCAGCTAATGCCACCCGTGCGTTCCTGAAGCCTGAAAAGTTCTCCATCAAAGTGTGAACTTGCATATTGTCACAAACAAGGCTGTACGAATTCATTTCTTCGCACCCATATAGGACAATAGATAACTGGCCAACATTGAACGCTACACAACACCATTCCCTATCGTCCTTACGGGGAACAATCTTCTTCGGAATGGTCTGTGAGCTGAAGCTTGAAATAATGTTGATAAGTTCGAGTCGTTCATCCAAAGTTATGTCGAGACAGAGAAACGGCACATGCATGATTATTTCGCTACCAGCTTCACTTGCCTCTGATGACATTATAAATTGAGGGTCTGTTGCTTTGTCGATATTACTTGACTCACGTTTCTTGCAACGAGACTGAAGTGTGTCATTGAAACGGTCACAATCGTGGTCAGCGTCATCATTTTCTTGGCGAGCTTTCTCAAGAGGCAAAATCATCGGAAAAGAGCTCTTTCTTTTCGTTGACTGCTTGCCGCAATTTCTAAAAAGTCGAGCGCAAGAGAGCGTGATGAAAGAATCGGATGACCGATCTTGGTTTGTAGTGCATGCCACTAAATCTGTTCTACGGGATACAAAAGACGAAGCGAATCGTCTCCTGCCTCTACATCCAGGCTCCAGTTGTACACCCTTGGCAAATAAAATAGCATTACTGAATTTTGTAACAGCCGTCGACTCCTCGTCACTTTTGTTTGAGAAATCAGCAGAAACGTTATCAAGCTCTAGGCCTATGCCAAGGAATGGAGTTCCTCTTTGCTCTACTTCTTGATATCCGCATCTTGCGAAGAGAGCATCCGGATGGGTTGCTTCGAATCTTTCGCACGGCATCATCACCACAATATATCCGCAAGAAACAGACATATGATACGTTATTTCTCCACTTGACTTGATCTCTTTTGAGCTTGAGCGTCGAGGCCTGTCCTCAATTTTTGTGGTAAGATCGGTTAACCATGATACAGCACGGCGGTCATAGATTATCTCTAAAGGTTGAAGAATCAAATCAACTTCAAATTCATTCGCTTTGTCTTTGGCGTCGGGAACTTTAAACAGTTCAATATAGGCTGAAATTGAAGGGGGGCTCGAAACCAACATAGTATCCTTTTCTGATAAGTCCACAAAACGTAAAATCGATTCGTTCACGGCAGACTGTGTCGTAGAATCAGCAGTCAGAAGTTGACTTTCAATGTCGAAATGAGATATGCTGCAGTTAATTTTCGCTGCACTAGCAGAGTCAGAAATTAGGACCCGAAGATCACCCAACGAAATCAAAATGAATTCGGGTGACTTTGTTACCAACGCCGCTGCCACATTTAGTTGTATTTTCAGCGTGAACTCAGACATCCCGAAATCGACCTTAGTAGTCATAGTGTGGACATGCGGTCTTTGAGTTAATGCCACCGTTTTATCAGTATTCCATTTTTCGTCTAGCAAATCACAATAATAACTGACCGAGTGGTCATTAGCATCAAAGAATGCATCAAATGATATTTCGCCAGCTGCTCCGCTTCCTCCGTAATCTTCATCAAACGACGGGATTAAAAGACCACCCCGAAGCTCACGTGTGCGAGCTAAGTGTCGTGCCTCCGTGTATTGTTTCATGACCTTGTCATATGCTTCTCGAGTGAATTCATCTGCAAGAGCTAATCTCGGTGTGAAGTATTCTGCGACATCTTCGCTTTCTACTTCGTTTGCGTGATCTTCGTTGTCTGATAAATTTATTGACGTCAAAGCATTGGATACTACTATCAATCGTGTCAACGACCAGACATCAACGTCAGTAGAAATGTGATAACCCAATGAAATGTCAATCTCTTGCCTCCCTGACAATGAACACGAACGGTCCATCATATCATGATACCACTGCTCATAGACACGAAATAATATACGACCTTCTCCGGATGATCGCAGAATTGGAATAGGCACTGCTTTCCTTTGTTCTGTCTGGATAACGAGTCCACACCAGTCCAATGTTTTAGAAAGAACCAACTTTTCTGCCTTATCCTCATGTAATTTGGGTTTGTTTGCGGGTGTTTCACTCCTTGACTCAATTGAATCGTAATATCTAGCCAAGGCGATTTGAAGAGTGACACAGCATGGGTCAATCGTTTCCGTATCACGTTTGATGCCAGGTGTGGAACAATGCACTTCATTCCATGTAGTTGTATCGCAATGTTGTGAAAACATGCGAACTGAAACATCACTCAACTCAACTGAAAGACGCAGTGACTTTAAAGCTGAATCGACCAAGGAAGAGAAGAATCCAGAAGTTTCTGCCTCTTGATCAACGATTGGCAAGAGTGTTGTGTTCAAAGGGGTCGGTTCTCTCATGCATGGTTCACTGGTGTAATTCTTCTCTAACTTCACTTGATGGATTCTTTTAACTGGAGCGAGTTCAACATCGAGTCCTGCCAACTCCACGTGAGCAACAAGTGCGGTACCGTATGAACTATCTCCGGGTTCGTCGCCACCACTACCAAAAATGCTTCTCAATAACGCTGAAGTTGCCTTCCGCGCAGTACTTCTTGATGTCGACTGATCACCGCTGTCGCACAAACTTAGATGAATCTCGAATCGACGAATTCTCGCCCTCGTGACGGCAATATTTCTCAAAATGCTGGATGTCGCCACTGCGTCATCACAGCCACCGTCATCGTGACCCTTTCCCGCAAACAAACGAGTCAAATAATCAGGATCGAGCTCAACGTCCACCAGCACAAGTTTTCCTTTGGACCAATCCACGTCTTGAATTGAAGAACGCAAATCTGCAGCTGACTTAGTAGTAAGAAGGGGCCCCAGGGCGCGTCGCAATAAGAATGCGTAGAGGCGATGCTTCCAGGATAATGAAAAGTTGTTGCTCATGATGAAGTGGGTGATAATCAAGTGACGGAAGTGCAACGGGACTCTTCTCTATGCGTCAGTACATGGAGGGCAGTCTGGCTTGGATGAGAGCAGTCATATATATGATGGGGAAAAGAAGTCTAAAACCACTAGGATTATTCAACCTATTGTTACTGTTCTGCGGCTCCCGCCCTTAGCATGCAATGCAGGTACGATTGCGTTCTGTGTCAAGTGGTTCGTGCGATGACCACACGGTTTTACATAATGTTGATAAAACTGTTTTTTCCCTACCCCAAGGTTTCCACTATACCCCGTGTACGTTGGAAACAGAACTTTTGAAGAAACTTCTGATGTCGATTGTCCGTTTGCCAGAGTATTGTATGGTACAATATTGTACGATACCATACCAAGGGTCCATAATGATATAATCGTCACGCCAAATGGAACAAGAATTTTTTATCTGAAAATTACGACCATGGTATGGTACATTGTGGAAAAAATAAAAATCGTCCATAGGGTGGTTGGAATTCACTTAAGCCTTTACATTTAATTACGAAAAAAATCTCTAAATTTGTTACATCTTCAGTGATGTACCAAATTATTTTTATAACTTTCCATTGATGCGGAGCATACCAAAAACAAAACATTTTCACATCTCGTGTTTATATTTACACAGATTTGTGCCTTCCACAGTAAATTGAGCATACCGAAAAACACTTATGGTATCACAAATCACATTAACACACATGTGATTTTTCACTGCCTGGGCAAAAAAATTGTGTAAATTTACACAAATTATGTGTAAAT
>JALLPD010001595.1:0-11717 GCA_036940065.1 Cyclotella cf. meneghiniana | reverse complement strand
ACTCAAAAATGTCATGTGATGTCAGCTATTCTGCACTGTTAAGAGATGCCAAAATCAAAATAATTGGAATGTCCCATTTTTATTCCTGTTATCTGCATAGTAAGAGATGCCCTTATATCATATCATAAAATGATTTTATGACGTAATAACATTTAGTAATAATATGCATATACTTAGATAACACAGCGGTTGAGGGAAACCATTAAAAAGTTTAATTCCAAAAAAATACAGCAACAATTTTTAAAATTTGCAAATGTCTATATTGGCCACTGTTGTAATATAAATAATAATATAATAATGACAACAAGCCTTTTTCTAGTGAGTTTTTTGTAGTGAGTGCCATGTTAAGCTTGAATGATTTGATATGAATTGATGAGTGAAAGGCCTGCACTCAGATAGCTTAAGAAATATGCTATCTGATTGCTTGTATGATTCGATTTGAATTTTTCTCCAATTTTGTTGTGTGCAGTCCAGTCACGGTTCTGTCTGAGTTGTGATGCAGTGGGAGTGGTGGATGGTAATCATGTCAAGTGTGATTTGAATTGAATTGGTGGCAATGAGAAAGGTTTTTTGTGTGCAAATGGCCTATTACATAATCTATCTGTGCAAAACAGCCTACTTTTGCAAAATTGGTTATTTGTGCATTGCAAAATAGCCTCTTTTGCAAAAATAATGACCCTCCTACAAAGGAATAATACCCTCTCCTGTAGACTGCAAAAAAGGCTGTTTTGCATAGATGGCCTATTTAATAGGCTATCTGGCAAAATCGGCCATTTGTGCAATGTAAGAATAATGGCAGTAAGTATCTCAGACTTGTGTCAAGAATATTTTGCTCAGATTTGGAATCCAATTTGAAGGCCAATTTAATGGACAAAGCCTGACCATCGGCCTCAAATCAGACATGTTTGAGACTGTTGACAGAATGAAACTTGATTTTCATTGACTAATTCTGATTACCATGTGTAGACAATTGTGATACTCACAAAATATTCTTCTGTCATCTTCTGTCATCTTCTGTCACCTTTTTGAACACTCTGCTCACAAAAAAATATTCTTCCATCATGCCTGCTAAACTATTGTATTGGCACAAAACATGACACTGCACTGCAGTACTTCCAAGAAAAGTCAATAGGGGCTTATCACGGCTTCTTCTGTCTTCTGCTTTTAGAGTGAGTGGATTTTGATGACAACTTCTTGGCATCACATCCTCTTGATAAATGAAATTGTGCAATTGTGAACAAGCAATTAGAATGACAGAGCACAGTCCCTGCTGAGAATATAAACCTTATTCATGAGCCTCCCAAAAGCCCTTTCCACATGAATTCTCAATTGTGACAAGCAGTAATTGTAAGCATCACGTGCCGGATTGAGACTATTTGTACCTGTGAATGGGATTAAAAGCTTTTCACTCAATGTGTCCACTGCATCAGCTACACCATACAGTCCTATAGGAAGAGAGTAAAATGTTTCCTCCAGACCTGGAGCTAATGGGTATGATATGTTATCATTAGTTGTCCTAGGTGACACAACTACAAAATACATAAATTGCAAATCAGCCTTTACTTAAGCTTGACAATTTAATCCCTACAATTCATAATGTCCTGAGTAATGATATAGTACATTGGTGACTTCTCTTTGTGAATGATTTGTTGTGCATTGAAAGAAGCCATCAAGCGCACAAATACAGCCACCAATAATTTCATTAGTCCTGTTTGACCAAACTGCTGATTGATTGTTTCCCATTCTTCAATAGTTTGTGGCATGTTTATGTCCAACTCTGAACATGAGCTCATGGCATCAACAAAGTCATCAAAAGCATTGTATGTGGCATCCAGCAAGGTATTGACAATGTGAAGCCGATCTGTCATTCTCTCCCCTGATAAAACTCAAAATCCTATGGCAACAATATGCTCAACTGAGATGAGCTCCTTGGCCTGACTGTTATATTTTGCATGCTCAAGAATAGGTCTGAGAATTTGAATGAGCTTTACATGAGAACAAAGTGACATCATGCACTCATTCCGAAAAGTTCCTTTGTGTAGGAGCTGCTCAACATGATCATTCCAGTTGAGGCACTTATGAACCCAATTACCATTCTTGAGCTGAAAGGTTGATTGTTGGAGAAAATGCAAGTCCTGCAAACACACTAATTCAAGGCAAGACAAATCATAATATTTCTTGTTTGTATTCTTGGGGTCTGAGACCGTTTCTGATGACTTCCATTTTTTTGAAGAATTGTCATCTCCATTACCACAGGGTGAGTTGTAAGGTAACTAACGAGAAGAACTTGATCCACCCATGCTCACATCAGATGATAAATCAACATCGGACCCCATGAATGCCCTCATGAAATGATTTGACTGAGTATTGCTGATATTTAGTGCTTTTAATCATAAAACTTTGTAGGGAGGAAGAGATCCTGCATGAGGAATGAAGGCCGGATATTGTTGGGAAAAATGGATGGGAGACTCCGAACGTGATTGCCACTATGGCATCACAATGCGCTATGGTATGTCAATTTTTTTGTGAGCAGGTGGCACTTTTTTGTGAGCAGGCCCCAATTGACACATTTTTTGTGCACGTCCACAAAATTTTGTAAGCGGTACTGGCCACTGTTGCCAGGGAAATGTGTGTACAAAAAATGTGTAGGGGTATGAGGGAAATGCCAGGCAACGTAAAAAATGTGTGAAAATTGTGCATTGGACAAGCGCAAATAATGCCCCTGAACAAAAAGTAGTCCTAATTGGGTTACTTTCATCTCAAATGATGACTTTACTCAGAAAAAAACAACTCTTCAAAAGTTGTCTGTAAATGAAAAAGATAGTCTGTTAAGAGAAAATTAATCCAAATTGGACAACTTTTATAATTTTGCTACGGAACTCAAGAACATATTCTGGGTACCATGTGTTTCATTTCAAATGGAGATCATGCTCCAATTCATCTATTCAGAGATATACACCTGAGTGTTTCCTTCTCCCCTAAAAGTAGAAATTTTCCCTAAACGAATTGAGTTGACAGAATACTATTATTTATAAGGTAGTAGATACCATAAAAAGGCAAGAGAGCTTGTAAAGTATTGTTTATTTTTTATTTCCATTGATCCTAAAATGCTTCCTTTTGGTGACCTAGCCATAAAAGCTTAATTTTTAATAATAGGACTATTTCCTTACCTTCAAAGCACCACAATTAAATTTAGTAGACGCATAAAAGAGTGTTGCTCCTCAAAGCACCACAAGTGAACTTACTGAAAGGCATAACAGAGTGTTGCTGTGCAAAGCGCCGCACTTTAATATACTCACTGCATTATCTACATAAAGCCAGCCAGAACCCATCAATGTTATACAAATTAAATAAAGACCGTTCATAAAAAAGAACAGTAACCACACAAAAAAAATGTTTGGGAGCACATTTTTTTGGTTCTTAAACAAGATTGCTTTTGAATAATTAAACACCTAAATATAAATTGATGCAGAAACTTAATAGGAAATAATGAATGTAAAATGATTTCAATTTCATGGAAAATTTAAAATGAAAACATATATCAAAATTAACACATTTTTTGTTAAAGATTTAATTGCAAAATATTATGTTAACATCTTGTACCAGCCAATTCAAGTGTTCTTAGGCTGTGATTTAGTTGGACCGATAGTCCAATAGTGAATAAAGTTTTCGGCGATAATTTGATTTTTTTGCTGTTCACCATTGACTAAAAAATCATGACTTAGTTGTTGAATCTAGAAAATGTTAATAGTGAATAGTCCGATAATGCAATAGTGTGTTCAAAAAGTGCGAGAATAATTTATTTTCATTACAAAAAATCATTTTCAGCAGATTCCATTGAATGTCCAAGGGATCTTTTTCATGAGAGAACTTCGGACCGAAGCGGCAGTCACTCGGTCTGCTCTTGCAGTGGTTGTCGTCTTGACTTCTTCAAAGCAAACAAGTCCAAGTACGCCGCTTGCAAAATCATGCCGGCAATGTGCATGACTCGACTGAGTGTTGCAGCAATGGCTCTATGAACTAATGAATTAGTTTACTTTGTAAGCATAGTTATTTCCAGAACTTCGCACCAATGCGACAGTCTCTTGGTGCAAGAGTCCCAGTCTGCCACTTGCAACATCAAGCTGGCAATGGGCATGAATTGACTGACTGTTGCAGCGATGGCTCTACGAATTAATTAATTAATTAATTTTGTTAAGTTCATTAATTAATTAAGTTTCAGTTTAGCTATTTAATTAGTCAATTAATTATACACTCATATTAGTTAATGTAGCCGCGTTGCTGGGTTGCGGTCATTGGATTCTTGCTGCCAGTTGTGCTTGCTGTTGTGTTCAGCCTTCAAGGTTGAGACAGCAAGGTGTTCGTTCCGTGTTTGTGCGGCATTTTGCTTGTGAAGCATGGTCAAGAGAGTGAGAACGCTATTGGGGAAATCTATTGACCAATCGGGCCCTATAAAAAAATGAGGGGTCAATAGCACTTGCTTATTGGGCTATTGGGCCTCGCTAAACTGAATAGGTCAATAGCAAATTACTATTTTTTGCTATCTATTGCACTATTGGGACAAATTAAATCAACAATAGCGCGGGTTAATAGTGCAATAGACTTTTTAGCAATAAAAAATGACAAAAAATGCTATTTGCTATTGGTCTATTGGCCGAACTAAATCACAGCCTTAGCACAACATTAAACTAAGGACGATCAAAAAAGAACTGTCTCTACATCACCCTCTAGGTTGGGGAAAAAGTTCCTCTGCTAAAACCTGTATATTTAAATGTTCTTCCTGTTATCTAAAAAATTAGCTGTGGGCTACTAGACGGTAAGCCTCCATTTCCAAAAGGCAAGCACCGCCGACACTTATTGCACTGGTTTGGAAAACAATGATGCAACAGTAATCTGCCAATCTCGTTCATGAACGGCAACATTATCACTTGTCACACCTCCTCCCGCCACTTGTCTCTTTCGATACATTTCCCTATCTTTCACCTTATCTTTGCCCAGTCCACCCTCTGGCTCACGAACACGAGGACCTGCTCCCGGCATCTGACCTCCTCTTCCTCTTTGTTGTCGAATAAGTTCGTTTCTGTATCCCTGCATTTGAGCAGCAGCGACTTCGGCTGATACTTGATCTCGTTCCTAGATGGTAGCGCAAATTTCTGTTTAAGGAGAGAATAACTGTACACTTTCACTCGAAATGAAATTGAACGTACCCCAAGCATCACTTCAGTTGTTTCCTGCTTGAACTTTCGTTTCGTGATCGCTACGGCTTTTTCTATTTCTTGGAATTCTCTCTTTCTTCTCTCGGCGTCTCTCTGCTCGGATGCAATCCTGGAAAAAGAATGCCAACGAGTTGAAATAAAAAGTGAAAAATCTCATCTGACATACAAGTCAAATTGGCAAAAATTATTTTTCGTTCCTCACCGATCTGCAGTGCACCTCTCTTCGTCGGCTCGCTGCGATTGTCGAATGACAATTTGGGATCGATTGGCTTCTTCATAAGCCTTGACTTTAGTTTTCATTTCTTCGGCGTTCGGTTCCTCATTGACGATACTGAATACTATTGGTCGATTCGTTGTGAAGATTGGAAGAGGAAAAGAATCAATGATGATTTCGAGAAAAAGACACTCACTAATATCTTCGACTTCCTCCAGATAATTGTTGTATTCCAAGAGCGTTGGGAAGTCCTTTTCTACTTTATTATAACTGGGTAGTAAAGAGAATTCAACAAAGCGACAGTGTGTGAGGACTAAAGAGACGAATTAGAAGTCACTTGAGTGGCGCTTCCTGATTGACTTACACTTGTAATATTCGTCTTCTCCACGTAGTGTCCTTTTCACAAAGCACATCGTCGAGAGTGCGCGTGGACGACAATGTTACACGCTGGACGACTGTTTCGCAAATTGGACAGGGGAAGGTCTTTCGTCGTGATAGCTCTCGTTCTACGCAGGATGTACAGCTGGACAATAATTCATAGACCAATAGAAATATTAGACGGTGGATAGATTGGCGATTATCAGTGTTGGATTTCAGTTAGTTCATGACATTTTTATTGGCAACGGAAACAATATCATGCTGCCAGCGACGATAAGGCATATCAGCACGAATAATAAGGTGGACGCAAAGAAGATAATAGTTCAACAATGTCACAGACATCACGTTCATCAGCCCGAGACATGACTCGAAATGTCAGGGATGGTCCACTGACAATTGATGCCCACAACCAACCGTGGCATTCGTCTGCAACGTGTTCTGCGTCGTCAAATTGGAAGCATCTCCCTCTGACAGGCCGCAGATGGCGCAGCTGAAGAGAGTTTGATCGTCGGCAGTGTCGTCGGGCTCCATGGCGCTGGAATGATCAAGTTTGCTGCGAGTCAGACCGGGCGCGGTTTGCACTTATTGTGTCCCTTTTACGATACCCCCTTTTACGACGCAACAGTCCTACCAAGGAAAAAAGTAGGGCGCGCTATCTTTTCGAAGTTGAACCGTGCGAATGGCCCACGAATACGAAAAACGCAGTGATTTAGGGACCAATGATTGCACCCTACTGCACCACGGTGGGGACATTGTCGGAATTGTCAGAGGCCAAACCTGGCCAAACTAACAACCATATTTCTGTTTGTGTCACCACTAAAAGCATAAGGAATGATACTATAGTACCATACCTGGTAGCCTCTCTAGTTACAAGAGGTTACAAGGTATGGCACCACACAGGGCTGGCACCATGGTGGCCTACTCCAAAATAGTCATCGCCGGGGGCGGAATCATCGGCAACTCCATCTCCTACTACCTCGCCAAACGCCACTCCACTCCCAGCACCATCATCGACCCCGTGGGCATCGCGCCCGCCGCCTCCGGAAAAGCCGGCGGGTTCCTCGCGCGAGACTGGAGCGATCATTCTCCCGTGGGCGAATTGCAGCGACGGAGCTTCGATTTGCATGCCGAGCTGGCGAGGGATTTGGGCGAGAGAGTGTTGGATTACAGGAGGTTGGAGGCGGCGGCTGTGGCGTTGGAGGGGGGAGGGGGGATGGCGAGTAAGCCCAGCGGGAAGAAGTTGGAGGGGGTAGAGTGGGCGGATGTGAATGTCAGGGGAGTCAGGATGCTTGGTGGGAGGGATACTATTGCACAGGTGAGCACATTAGGACAAGTTGTTCACAACATGGTGTTGTTACAGATGGACTCATCACAGACGTTTTGAGTATTAGGTGCACCCCAAAAAACTCAGCGATGCATTATGGAATTACTCTGAGCAGTCTGTTGGATCAAAGCTTGTCATCGGCAAAGTTGTAGAAGCTATACTAGACAGTGATGGGGCTGTGTGTGGTGTCAAACTAGAGGATGGGACAATCATCGAGGCAGATGCATTGGTGGTTGCGTGTGGACCTTGGACACACTCAGCGAGGACGTGGTTTGGTCCTGAAGTTGAAGCCAAGATGCCACAAATGTTTGGGGTTAAGGTAGGATCTTTCATCTTTTCATTTCCTCGTAAATTTTGTTTACACCAATGTCATCGTATCAAGCATCTTAGCAGCACATTCTTTACTTCTAGTATCATAGCATTCTTGTCCCGTCACCAAGGGTGCTGAACCAGGCTGTATTTTTCAGTGGGCATGGTGATCCAGAAGTATATCCCCGTCCAGATGGTGATGCATTTATTACAGGTTTTCCAGACCCTTCAATAATTGTTACCGAATCACCTGGTAGTGAGGAAGTACGGCAAGAGGTGGTCAACACACTGATTGATGCAGCGAAGAAAACATCGACTGAATTAGGAAATATTCCTCCTCATACAGAGCAAGCGTGCTATCTTCCTACAACAGATGATGGGATTCCAGTTATCGGAGAAATACCTGGAGTAAAGGGTGCCTTTGTTGCAGCAGGTCATGGGTGCTGGGGCATTTTAAATGGACCGGCGACCGGTGAAGCAGTGGCTGAATTGTTAGTTGAAGGAAAGACGCGATATGTCAATTTACAAGTGTTTGGATTGAACAGTCCTTATCGAAGATGATTTTAGTACATTTGTGTTTTAGCGACACTATTCCAGTAGGTTTCAATGTGGAATCCCTTCTGTCACCAGATCTTGTGTTTTCAATTCAGACAAAAAAAATTACCTGAATGACACCACCCACTCAACAAAGACACTGAATAGAAAGAGTTCTTGAGTGACACGTTGTTGCCAAATGATAGATTCTTTGTGTGTCTGCAGCAATGAACATAATTTTTGTTGGATCATTAGGTCGAAACAAGAACAAGTTCTGGTGGTGCATTGCAATGCATTATACAATTTTACCCAGCTAGGTGTTCAATTTCTTTGGTAGAGATTTGAATCCTACATCATGAAAATAACACACTGTTGGCCACTTAAGTGTTTTATCTTCCTTACTTTGCAGAAAAGAGACGGAAAAGCTTGTCAAGAAGGTTTTGTGTTTCAGCCAGAGAAGTTCTATGAGCTTCAATTCTTTCAAAACATTTATATCAGTATAATTTCAAAGTTGTCTATCAAGGGGAGCGTTTTTATAAGTAGGATTTACGAATTTTCTTGTGCTTACGCGGTTAGAGATAGGCTTAACTAAATGTAGAACATGATACATCATCAATTTCTTTGCCCTACGTTTTGTCATGCAGACTGAGAACACAGTTTCCAAGTAAATAGTTCGGCATATCTCTTTATAGTATTTCAGTTGGGTAAATATATGTGCCAAACCAGCACTCTTTCTGGCACTGGCAGAATACTACCATATCATAGAAATATTATAAATAATTAGATCTATAGGAGGTGTATTGAGCATTTGAATGCAAATATGGTGATAACTTCACAGTTGGCAGGTTCAAATATTATTGACTGCACTAGATTAGTCATATGGGTCTATGTAATTGAAACAAAGTTAAAAATTGCAAAAATGCAAGGAGAATGTATCTTCATCTCCCTCATCTCTCTAGCATAAACTACATCATAACCTCATCAATAAATAAACCAACTATAGCAGGAAATTGAATGTCAGTAATTATTGATGGTCCAAATCATCATCCTGATGGTTTGGATTGATGCACATTTTTGTCTGTGCATGGTCTTGGGGTGATTGTGGCATCAAGCCCTAGAGCTGGTAATACATCATGCACACACAAAACCAAAACATAAAAAATTGTCCAAAATCACCACATGATTGACATTTTGGCAGGTCATTTGCACAACAGGCTGCTGATCTACCCGCCACAACACATGGATCTAGTTCAAACATGTCTTGCCTTGTCATTGTTTCAATTAGCTTTGTTGATTGTTGTGTATTGATGCCATCCTGTTGGTTCCTGAAAGATTTCAAAATTGGCACATTTTTGATTGCATGAAAGAAATTTTTCAATGTCCACAGTTTTTCTGTTGTGGGGTAATGAAACTTCTGAAAAATGAAGGCCTCATTTCATGACACACTTTTTAATCATGGTATCAGATTGAGCTAGAAATTGAGTAATAAATAACTTTCTAATACTGAAGCCTACTCAGTTTGGCACATTTAAGTAGACAATACTATAAGTCAATATTACGAATGATGATCTATAAAATTATAGTATTCCAAAAAGCTGATAATATGGTGTTTTCTTTCATTACTTTTCATTTCTACCGTACTTTTATGAAAATTTATCTCAAACTTAAATGTCATGTTCAATATCTTCTGACTTAGTTTCTGGACAAACCATTTCATGAATATAAGTTTGTACCTTAGACTTTGCTTAAAATATACTCCTGGAATCTTCTAGGTATAGATGATTTGAGTTATTTTACATGCCATCTTCCCATCTGAGATTTTTTATCAATGTACATCTTAATAATATGCATATTGCATGAATCACAAGAATGTTCAATATTGAACAAGAATACTATCTGTGGACATAACCAACACTGGTTGTGCATATACTAAGTTCTCATATCACAACTCAACATGATAGATGTTGGTCAAATGAATGGAAACATCATACTGTTGGTCTGGAATACCAGTTTGGCACTCATTACATGGTGTAGAACATCCCTCAATAATTCCTGTCTTGATTGAGGGTTGCTGTCAAGCATAAATGAACTGTTTTCACAATTACTGTGTTTCTGAAAAGAAGTAATGTATATCTTATTTTTCATATTTAATATGACAAGCTGTATTTTGTGAAAGATATTCATCACTGAAGGTTTGTAGACACCCTCACAGCTATTTTGCAGCTGATTCCAGTACAGTATGGGCTCTTCCACATTGAAAAACATGCACAAGGTAAAAACCTAATGTATTTCATCAAGATGATTGATTTGTGAAATACTAATGGATGGATGACTGCACCTTTCTGAAGATTAAATTCTTTTTAGCATTATTTGGTAAATAATTTTTGAGAATATTGACTCAAAAATTGTAAATAGCTCTATCGATTAACTAGATTCCTGGAACTTGGTGATTTTTTGAACCTTTGTACCTTTTGATAACTTTTCATTGGTGGGCTGCTGCATAACAAATTTAATCTGCAGCTGTGTTAAAAACAAACTTGAAGCCTCAAGACATCACTAATTCCTTGTATTGTCAATCATGAAGATGGGAAATATGCTGATAGTTTTCTGGAACGGATGATGATCTTTCTGTGGGAAATAATAAACAACAAATGTTAAACAAAAAGTTACAGTTTCAAATTTCATCTGCAATGCTCAATATATCTGTAATATGAAGAAGTATTACTCTCAACAAGTTCAAGCTATGTCGCATTTCCTGATCCAGAGAAGTCTGATTCATCTCTTTTTTCTTTGTTTTTGACAGATCATAATATATCTTTTCAGTTGAATTACTTAAGTCTGGTCCACAATATCAGAAATATCTTCACTCCAGAATGAATCTTGAGACTTTACATACAACACCTGTACAACACTTCTCGATGGAGACAGCACACCAGAATATAAAGAAAGAAAAATCTTTTGGTGTGTTTACTAGGACACCTTACTAGGAATATTTTCAATTATGTGTTGAGCTCTGGTCTGGAAAATTGTGGATATCTCTGCTGTCATTGTGAACCTGGAGATTTCACTTCTATTACTCAAACAGTAAAAACAATGCTAAATAGCACCTCAAAGCATGAGGTAAAAAATCATATTTTTGATGTTTTGACATCTCACAATTCATTTTTCCTTTCAAGTGCTCAATCTAACACATGTAATTTTTAATATTCTCTGACCCAAAGAGGACCTTAGCATGTTGTCATCACAATCCTGATGACAACATCAATACTAAGCAGTCACTCATACGAAGGGGAATAACACATTTGGGTGATTTTTCATTGAATTTTATCATACAGTCTTTTTCCATTCATATACTATCATCCCTCATGTCCTTGCAGATTTCTTAGTCCCTATTGTATAACCCTTGTTTATCAGAACTACTGGATCATAAGAACTGCAGGATAATATGTCCACTTAATTATAAAAATACCAAAAAACGTTTTCAACTATTTGTGTTTTTCTTGCTAACTTAATTAAAAAAATGTGAATAGTAAAGCTCCCAAGAAATACAGATATATGTGAATGTACTGCTACTTCCAGGAAAACTCGAATAAGATCATGAACACATGGTGGATGGTTAGATTATAGAGATGAGCAAGCAACCTAACAGGAGGTGCATGAATGAATGAATGAATGAATGAATGAATAAATGAATGAATGAATGAATAAATGAATGAATGAATGAATGAATGAATGAATGAAT
>JALLPD010001593.1:0-11716 GCA_036940065.1 Cyclotella cf. meneghiniana | reverse complement strand
GCTCCGGTAACCTCCCCGTACACTCGAGTGTACCGGGAGGTTACCGGTGTTTTTCATTTGCAGTGGCCCTTTACAGTCTGCATGCACTGCATGTGAGGTATCTACCTGCAGATGAGTGCATTGCAGATTGTTAACTGTGAGGTTAAAGGGCAAATGCTTGGTTCCCAGTAAATGCTGTAGGACTTGTTTAACTTTCCCCAATGATCAGTATCTGGCTTCTTCTTTCTTGTAGTAATAAAAGCAACCACTGTCTAGATATCTCTCCTGGCTCTGCATGACAGGAACAAAAGTGTGACATGGCATGATGATCCCAGCCCTCTTGTCATCTAAGAACTCCGCCTTGCTCAGATCCTTGATCTTGAACAAGTTGGCAGTATGTCGAGTTTGCACAGACTTATCTATGACTTCAGGAAGTCGTCAAGTATCGCTGCACTGTACTTGACCATAAGCACCTGACACACTCCTGGGGTAGAGTAATCAATGTCCACTTCCAGATATCTGTCTTGTTTTTCTTTCATGACAGTCATGTTTGATCCATGTATCTTGTGCAGGTACCTCATGAGCTTCAAGTATTCCATGTTGTCTAGGTGCAATGATTTGAGCTTGTACACATGCCAAGTTACAGCATGTTGGTCTCTGCTTTCATTGATCTTGTTGGCAACACAGGGATTGTACAAGTTCACCTCAAAGCCGTATTCTTCTAGTTCACCTTGTAGCTTCCTGTAGAATAACAATGCTGATCAGAGAAGACTTTACATTGCCTTGTGAAGTTGGACTTTCAGTATGGGCATCCCATTCTTTTCCTTTGTAACAAAACAGTGATATATCTTTGGGTTGACCTTACACATAAACTCACAAAGTTCTCCCTTCAGCACCATGAAAACCAGTTTATGGTGAGAGTATTGAGGAATGCTCCACGTAAATCAATCAAAGCCATGTCTCAAGCCTCATGGGCTATGATTGCTCCCTAATGAACACCACAACTGTTGACACAGTATGAGTAGTAGCATCCTCCTTGCAAATGTATCTCCTCTGTAGAGTGCCATTGATGCACTGGCTTTTGCTATCACCATATGACAATTTCTTCATGAAAATCGATGAGGACAATGCTTGGGCTCCTTGCATCTTTTTTGTGGTCTTTGAATCATGAGGGATGAGTGTTTGCAACTTGTTCACTTGCTTCATCTTTCATTAAACTCCCCTCACCTTGCTTGCCCCATTCATTCAATCCTTGCTTTAAATTCATCTGCACCATATTGATGCAAGTATTAAAACTTTGTCAGGATTTAGTTGGTTGAGCTCACCAATTTCACCTTCTGTTGGTGGGTGGTCCATCAAATACTTCTCAGTGGAGTCTATTCCTTCCAATTGCCTTTACTCTGGAGTAATTAGACTCTGCCAAGGAATTGGTTCAGTGCCCTACTTTTAGATGTGCCAATGTCTGTGAATGTTGTCAGGGAGTCATGTAGTATGGATTGACTTATGTTATTTTTGTTTGTGATCAGCTCCTTGAAATCCTCGTCACTGTGGTGACCATTTTTGCCTTCCAACTCCCTGGTGGTCTTTGCCTTCTCAATGTCTCTCTTGGTACATCCTTTGTAGTTGCCATGGACAGATTCAACCAGCATTGCAGCCTTGTCTTGTTTGGAATGCTTGTCAAGATGGATGAAAGGAAAGTCTGAGTCAGGGCAATGATTGAATCTGATATTGCTGCCTTTGGTATGTACCATGATTGCTCCTCCATCCAATTCGCTATTATATGTGCTTGCTTCTAATGACCTCAATGATATGACATTGGTGTTTCCCTGAGGTTCCAACCAGAAGAGATGCAGACCTAAGTACCCTTGCTGGTAAGATCTACTGATATCAGCATTTGTGTGCAGCCTAAGCAGATGCTCAGCATTTTGCACTTCTGTGAGATAAGATGTTTTAACAATCTTATTGTTGGTGGTGCATGTATCTAGATAAAGATAATTGTGATGAAGTCCTCTGTCTTCACTTGGCTGTTCTCGTTGCAAACTTGGGACACCATAGCACCATCCAGCTAAATGAACAGCTGTCATTTCATGGTTTTGGTCAGCTCTGTAAAATCCATGATCTAAGAGTCTGTTTGTCTGTTGTGGTAGCATCCTGATTCACCCTTGCTGTTGGTTTTGCCATTTGGGACCTTTGCCTGTGCCATAATAGTGCCCTCTTTGGTCTCAATTTAACAGCATTTGCCTCACCTTGCTGTAGGCATTGCAGTTCCTCATTCTTGTTGTTATCTCCTGCATCATGATGTGGTTGGTTCTATCACACCTGGCATGGAGCTCTGAAGTTGTTAAGCTGGCCAACGGTCTGCTCCATATCATGCAGGTGCCTCTCATTGCCAAGGGTGTAAACATTCTCCAGGTGCTCCTTAAAGGCCCCGTACTTCTTATTGTTGGCACCACTAAGAGGAAAGCAGCTTTTATCTTGGCTGCTATCTGCTTAGTTGCCCAGCATGGTTGCCGTCATAGATTTGATCAGGGTGGCATGGGAGATCATTTTGTGCAGCCAATTGCACAGCCCGGTATTTGAATAGGATTGGGCGGTTTGTTAGTTTGCCATCAAATTGTTCAATGATGTTGAAAATGACCTCAGATCTTTCCTTGTATGTGTTGGTCAGACCTTTTTGCACAATGGTGCTAACATCTTGATAGCTTAAACCAATGAATTGATTGGCTGCTAATGGGCATTAAATCTGCAATAGGCATGCTGAATTTGCTGCATTAGCACAATGAGATCCTTGTTTAGGTCAACTTGCCCTCATCCTTCATCTCCCTTGAGCCTTCCCATGACTGTGGGAGTGCACTAGCCTTTGAGCATGGCATATTGGCACCTGAGACCATATTGTTGTGCAGCACACATTGCTTGGCAATCATCTTGACTTCTTCATTCCATATGACCATCTTGGCCTTATCATCAATCATTTGATTGGGGCTGTTGGGATCTTCAATTTGGGGCGGCCTCGGTTGAGGCAGAATGTGTGGTAGAGCTTTTTGTTCAATGGCTTGGACAATGAGTTTCCTTGGCTGAATCTTGTGTGTACTCCATGTATTTCTTCAGGCTCTCAACAAACAAGCTGGCAGACTCCACATTACCCTTGATGAAAATGTCATTTTTGAGTTGAAAATTATGTGTTCTTCTGTATTGAAGATTAGGTAAATAGTCCCCGGCTCAAATACTTGTGCCCCTATAAGCTTAGATAGAATTAATATAATTTTGGTCTTTTGAAATTAAAAATTAAGTCATTTAAAATAATCAGTTCTGGTATCAACAATTGAATTATCCTCAGTGCAATTTTGATCACCAGCGGCTGCTAATAAAAAATAAATGTATGAGCAGCACTAGAGTGACAACCAAAGCTTGAATTGGAAACAATTTTGGGGAAAATAAAAATTTTGCCATAAATTGGAAGCCTGTTCCCAATAGGATATTGTTTGAGAATGGTTCTCTTTACACAAGACATCCATTGAGAGAAAAGACATCTACTCAAAGAAAAACCATCTCATTTGAATGTCTTTCAAGAAAAAGGAGGACTTTTATCTGAATGGATGACTTTTTAAAAGTCATTCTTATGAATGGAAGAATTAATAACATGTCTTTGACATAAATAAAAAGAAGTCCTAATCAGAAGACTTTGATCTCAAAGGATGACTTTACTCAGAAAAGACGTCTTTTTGAAAGTCCATTTATGAAAAAGACTTCCATTGAGAGAAAAGTAATCTGAATAGGACTTTTTTTGTAGTTTGGCTACAGAACTCACACACATATTCTGAGTCATTTCTTTTCAAACAGGACAAATACATCTGTGTGCTTCCTGCTGACTTAAAAATAGAGATGTTTCCATAAATTTAACAGAATGATATTGAGGTAGTAGATGCAATAAAAACTAACAGAACATGTAAAGAATTATTTATTTGTGATTTACATTGATCCAAAAATGCTACCTTTTGGTGACCTAGCCATAAAAGCTTAATGTTTAATAATAGGACTATTTCTCTTACCTGCATTGTGTTTTTGTTCACACCCCCTTGGCATTTGTAGAAACAGATACAGCCTCTAAAGCTTCCCTGACTACTCACAGCTCTTCCAGCCCTGGCATCATTCATTGTTTCATGCCTTCTTTAAAATAATGTTTATGGTGCAGTTGTAGGGAGTGTTAAAACTCCAGTCTCCTTGGGATGATTCATGATAACATTGGAACATGAGATTATTTTAAAGAAGTGAGACTTCTAAGTCTTGTTCTGCTACTGGTGATATTCACCTCCTTGTAGCCTGTTGTTCTCTCTTCAGCCTTCTATTGAGAGCAAGCATCTCCTGCGGGCTCCATTTATGTGGCTGTGGGACTGACCACATCACTCTTTGTCTTGGCATGTCAGCCTGCCCATTACTTGTGCCTACTTTGCTGCTCCTACTCTTTGTACTGAAGCATATGTTTTGTCATCATCTCCAACGAGGATGCAACTATGTCTCACATTATTATCATCCCCACTGCTGGCCTGTGGCACACATCTTGTTACAAAGACCACCCTGGCACCAATGTTATCAATACCATGTGGATTGTGAGTGACAAGAAGTCACACTGCTCCCCAGGCAATCCAATACATGGCAACAATGAATCATCATTCCAGGCCACCTTGGGATCTCCCTTCAAAAGAACACACCAACACCACACACCACAAACTGGACTGCCACCCTCAGAACTAGCTCTTATGGACCCCATGCACATACCAGATGCCATACAATGACATTTAACACATTTTCTCTACATTAGCCTGTAATCTGTGAAGATACACTTGCACACCTCAGCTGCAACATAATATAATACACCTGTCTACACCTCCTGTGGGGACTCTATCCACCACCACCTGTTTCAGCCTGGGTTTTATTTGGTTGGCATGATCCAATTTACTGGAAACACTCACCTCTGATCAAATCAGAACTGCAACAAGGCCCCAGGCCAGCATTACTAATGCCCTGCCACACACATGGGCCAACAGTCACTGGCCAGCCCCTCAGACCAGTATTGGCCCCTGCCAACCTGGTCACTGGTGTACAAGCTTACACCAAACCTGCTCCGCCCCAGCTGGCCCCTGCCACTGGATGCAGAACATTCACACCACGGATCACCATTCCACTTCACACAGATTTTTCTCTTTTTGGTTTTTTGTCACTCCTCTTTCTTCATGAGCTTTCTGCAAGATGATTCCATCTCATCACATGTGTGTTGCCAGGGCACACATGACATTGCACCTCATGCACCATTGTCTCTACTGTGTCATCACTATTGAAGCACATTGGCAGGAGCAAAAAGCAAAAGCCAAGCCTCATAGCCACAATGGGGACACATACTAGTCTAGTGTCTGAACTTAACCCAATATTTAAGGATTTGTTACACTCTATCACCATCTGTCCCATACTCCCTAGCTATAGTAGCTTGTGAGTACCTTCCCCATCTAGCAGACAGCCACATGAAGCCTAGGACCAAGGTGCATGTGGTTCTATGCAGAATATCTTTGATAGACTAGGGCCTCAGCTTTCTAGGCTGCTACCAAAGTGTATCCTTGTTACATCACCCTCTCATATCCAACTTGAATGATACAAGAGAGTTATGATGTTACAAAGTAACAATGTATACCATTCCTACATCACTCACATAGAATGACCATCTACCATGTGTGCAGGAACATTCATGACATCCACACTTTCATTCCAATTGCCCTGAAATGAGCTCTCTGCCTTCTCACAACCTTCTAATATTCTGATCATCATATCACAACAATCAAATATTAGCCTCCCTCTCTAGTGACAAACCTCCCAAAATGTGCTTCCCACCCACTGCCGCCTTGCTGCTCCAGTGCAATGTGATTAGGCTAAACATCATGGCACACAAGGAGACATATAATAGCCTAGTGCCTGTAGTAAGCCTGTTATTTTAGGGATTTCATTACACTCTAGCATCATTTGCTCCACACTCCCTAAGTATAGTAGCTCATACATACCTTCCCCATCTACCAGACAGCCACATGAAGCCTAGGATCATGGATATTCTGTTTGCAGAATAGTTCCTTGTATTTACATTTGATGAAACCTTTCTATGTTGCTAACAAATTGCCTATGTTAACAAGACATTTTTTGACTCCCAATTAGAGAAGGCAATGGTATAAAGAAGCTAGAAGACTGAAGCATATGAAAATGTCAAGTGATGAAATAGTCCAAGTCTAACAGAGTTCCTCAAAAGAAGTGAACATTGCATGGAAATAAAATGAAATAAGGATGCAAAAAGATAGAGTGTGAAACTTGTATTGGAAAAATAATGAAGAATCACAAGGTTAAATTGATGAACAAAAAAGGTATAGAATGATTCAAATGTTTTCTTATCTGTAACCTCTTCAGGTCCAGTTTTGGGTCCTTGCAAGGAACCATGAAAAAGTTAATTTTAAAAATTATTAAAAATATATCTTGGCAACAGCAAAAGCACTACATATCATTAATACTGACAAGACAAATGAAATGAAAAAAACACACAAGTTGTTGGATTTGGTTTGTAATAGCATCATAATGAGGAGTTATTCCACAATTCCCAGAATAACTATGTCTGATATCAAGGAACATAGTTACTGGTTGGGAGTACAGTGCAAGGAGAAATTTACCACAGACTTCTTCATAAAGACCTCATTGAACAATATCATTTGCATGGATTCCTTGCAAGGCTGTTGTCAAAATTTCACAAAAAGGAAGGCAAGGTTAACATGCTGTCTATTGATATTGTTAGACTCCAACGAGATCATTGCTGGCTACTTCAAAGAAGCCTCTCAAGTTTGCTGTGGCAAATGATCTTGTCATCAAAGGTTTTCCCAATCAATTTTCATATTTAAACCCAGAAGTATAGATGTCCTGAATGTCATTAATGAAGTTATGAAAGCACTCGTTGCACCTGTCAGACCACTTGGTTCTGTATTTTGACATTTTGGTGGGTTGTCAAAATGCATCCAAGGACACTATCAATTTTTTGAAACAGATCAAAATTGTGTGACTGGCACAATGAATAATTTCATTGAACAAAATGTCAACAATGTTTTTGTAATGATTCATGTGATAACAACTCCCAAACAGAAACTGTCATTTTTGCCAAAACAACTATAGATATTAGCTTATTCAAAGAATTGTGTACTTGGTTTGTTAAAAACAGTGCATGCATGGAGTTTAAATATTATAGCCCTATTCCACACAATGTTCAGGCATTATTGTCTTTATTATTCAATATCAAAGAAATTATGACTGTACAGAAGAAGTCAACCCTTCACTGGAAACCACATTTGTGACACATAGTATTTCTTTTTGACCAGCCAAGATCTCACTGAAGAAACATAGCCATTCAAGACATCCTGCATTAGTCAACAGGTTGGCACCAACTGTTTTTGTTAGAGGAGGTAAATTTCCAAAGGAATTAGTTAAAGCAGTACTTTGTATTGCATTTCCATATGGTACAGGTGGCCCAAGAATGATGCCTGCCATGGCCATATCTTTGAAAAGGGTTTTCAGATATTTCTCTGATTGGCAACACCACAGTCTATGACAATGGATGTTGTGTTTGCTCTTTGTCACATGTTTTCACATCAAATATCATTTGAGACAAGACTCATGACATGCTGGAATGAGATCCCTGGATATAATTCAGGGAAATCTCTCAGCAGAAATACTGCCAAAGATTTTGAGGATTCCTCTTCAAAACCAGATCATTCAATGAACAGCAATGTACAAAACAAAGATAATCAACAGCACAGAATCCAAATGTCTTCATCATACAATGGGGGCATCACAAGATGCAAGAAAGTGTCAGTTTGCAATGATAGATCATGTTGGCCCAAATAGTTTATCACTCACAATCACTCCTGATGACAAATGCAGTTTTTGAGTGAGATTGTATGCCATCTAACCAACAATGCACAGATTTATTATGTCAATGGATCATTGTCATATTGGATTTTCGTTGCATCATTTCGCTTCCCAACATATCAATGCCATCTTCCAAATGTTTATAACTACAAAGTATGTAAGATTGACAGTGACCTTAAAAAACACATCAAAACAAAGTATCCTAGTGCATGTTCTTTGAAATATCAGCAAATGATTGAGATTTTTATCAATTGTATTTTGCAATGGAATCCTGTAAAAAAGCAATCAAACTGTTGATGCATTTTTGGGAGAGTTGTTGCATAACAAGGAGCAAGGTCGAACAAAATAAATTCACATTTGAAAAATCGGTAGAAGAATTGTCACCTTAAGTTTGTGAGAATTCAGCAAAATGTGAAACAAAAAGAGGGACGCATGTTATTATTCTATTGATGACATCATGTATGCAACATATTCTAAAAAATTGACTTTCACTCACAAATGCAAAGACTGTTGAGAAATTTGTGATCCTTCAGCAACTACAGATAAAAACATTGGATCCAATGACACCTGATTACATTGGAAATTATTCAAATGAAGACATTGTTTTTCCTGGCAGTGGGCAAGATTCCTAGGAATAATCTACAATCATGTCATTTCAGAAATAACAACAAACGGTTTGATGATAGTGTTATTTTTTCAGGACAGTTGTCATGATTATTATGAATGAACTCATTCAACTTGCAATCAAAAGCTCAGGTTAATGTCAAACACTGAAACACGCATTCTAATGAAATTGTGTGAATTGTCCGTTATGTGAATAATTTGGATGTCTTCAATCACGACATTATTTTTCTGGGCAGTGGCAAGGAAAGTGATGAATCCCGCCCTACTTCTAATCTTGAGTCAGTTTTGGAAGAAAAGATTTGCTAATATTTTGGCCATTAAGCTTTATGCTACAACAAAGATGGGAAATTGCACTTGTGCTGAAGATGTAAATTGGACTTGACCATTATTGAGGTGGTTGATAACTGTTTTTAGCATTTTTCCTTTTTTTAAATGATTCAGTATGTATTCAACTGTCTCATTCATTGGCAAATGGTTTTTGGTTTTTGGTTTATGGTTTATATTTTCTAACACCAGTACTCTTCAGTCACTTAGAATACTGTACTTGCAGACTTTTTAAACATATTTCTTATAGTTTTCTCAATGAAAATAGGAAGGTACCGGCCATAATTGTTGACACTTTTAGTATGAAAAAGATGTCCGGAGTACTATTCTTTGACAAAGATTTGAACATCATGCAATTTTGCATGTTTCTTTGTGTTTCAAAGGATGTAAGTGCAGATTCCTTCTTCTGCTCCACTACAACCCTGTCACAAGAATCAATCCTGAAGTTACAGACCCTGGTATAATGGTTCCATGGCATCAATTGAGTGATTCCAAAGGTGTGTGGTTGTACTTTGGATGTTGATCCATCAATGTGATCTTGGTTGCAAATACATCAATACATACAACTTGGGATGATCTGATATTTTCAATTGTTATACAAATGTCCAAATTGGCAATATTTTAGATGTTTACTACTTTACACTCTATGGTTCTAAGTCCCCCAAATGGAAGACAGAGAAAGGGTAAAATGTATATTTCATCTGTCATGAGGCAGCTGTTAAAAATTAAAAAAGACAATATGCCCATGAAAGGAATGACCCATTATGCCATTGATGAATTTACAAAAATTTGTGCATTATTCTTTCAGGTCACATAGCAGCAACTTTAAGGTATGTTGTCAGTGTTTCAATAGCTCATCCTCTTGTGTCTTTAGATGTCACAACACTTTTTCACATGGCTTTGGACATCTTCTTGTTACTCAATTTGAAGCCACTTTGGAAGGTCAACCGATTGCTGGACAAGTCAAAACAACCACAACTGATGAAGAAACTTACTTATAGTGTGACACAAATGAGAGGATTGTATTCATTATCCATTAAGTCTAGACAGTCTCTCCTTGTATGAAATGACAAGAAGTAACAAAAAATCATACAGTTCAAGAAGGCTATTAAAGTGAGCTTTGAACATCCAGAATGTGAAACACCCAATGTTCAACCTGACCATGATAGTGAATATGAGCATAATAGTGTTGGGTCTAGTGACATGAGAGTACATTCTAATCAAACTCATGAAATTCTTAAGCTTCTCATTTCATAACCAGGGCATCCTTTTACTAAATGCTTACCTTTGAAGAATGGAGTGGTTTTCGTTATGCTTAATGATGATGCAAGGCTCTGCAGCATATTTTAAACCACAAACTTGTGACAAAGAATGTTATGAAAAAACCCATGAACAGAGAAGAGATTAAGCCAAGATTTGAATTGTTGATGTTTTCTCCATTTCAAACACTTGTAGATAGTCAGATCAATAAAGTTATCAAAACATTTTCTTCAAAGAACTTCAATTATTCAAAAAGAATGAAGAAACAACTATGGTGAAAAAAGAATTTGAAATTTTACAGAATATTGAGAGCATTAACTTGATACTCCAATTACAAAACACACAATTATTAAACTTGATGCAGACCGTAAGAATAGGAAAGGAGGATGACTTCAAATGAAGAGAAGGTATTATTGAAATCAAAGGGTGCGCCCTTTTTGTCATTAAAGCAGGAAAAATGTTACTACTCTGGACAGTGACTGGAATAACAATGAACAAGATGACAAAAACATTGAACATCATCAAGACAAAACTATCATTTACTTTAAACTCACTTAATTCTCTCACATAATTTCATTTTCAAGGTTTGATGAAGACTTCTTCGTGGATAAGGGTATAGACTCAGATTTCATTAACATTTCATCACTTTTGTTCTCAATGATATCATTAATAGATGTAAGTTCCATGGCAATGTTTCTTTCCACCTAGTTCTGGATTAGACCATTCTGCCATCAAAGCATAGATGACAAATGGCAGAACAATTATGATGGTTATTCTATCAAGACCACTTCAAACAGCACTGATTCTCATTCTTTTCAAACAAGTATAGAACTTAACTTGTTGGTTGCACAAGAAATTATACATTCACGCCTTGGTTGGAAATGTTTGCATCATGTTGTGTCACCAAGACCCCCCAAATGACATTTCATCCCAACACGTGCCATCATGTCAGCAAAATGTCAAAAAAAATTTGCCCGACATTCTGCCAAAAAATGTCATCCCAACCTGCCAAACGGCATGTTGGCAAGACATCAGCTAAGATTTTGCTGATATGTCTGCTGATTCTTTTGGGCATAAAGAAAAAATAACAAAGCTTTGTAGAAAATTGCATGGTAATTGTGCAATTTGGTGTGAGAAAGTCACAAAAATAGTGTCATATGCATCAATTCATGCATACGTACCATTGTTTCCTTAAAAAACAACAGTTATCTCCATTGGAGTCATGGCCCCATGAGTCATGGATATAGCTGGGCAGTTGTGTGCTGACATGTCAGCTGACACATGACCCAGCCCAGAATCCAGTCACAGCATTGGTGAAATTTGACATGGTGCAATGTTTAGCTGACAATGTTGGCATTGTGGTGACATGTGCCAACACGTTGCCAACATTTCCAACAAAGATTCACACAAGATCACCCCAACAATGATAGTTATTCCTATTCAAATTCTTCATATTACCCAATGATTGCTGGTTTTGTGAAGAGGCTTGCATGATTAAATGGGAACTTACTTGATGCAATAGGCCAAGAGTCTGCTTACACTTGTAAGCTCTAGGAGCTTCCACCTGGAACCTCCCAAAGGTCCT
>JALLPD010001592.1:0-11722 GCA_036940065.1 Cyclotella cf. meneghiniana | reverse complement strand
TGGTCAGTTGAGTAGTTGAACTCTCTCAACTGCCTCTTATTTGGATAATTGTTTCGGAGAAACTAAATCTTATGACTTTGCATACTTCCTTTGTAGGAAAAAAGGCATCAAGGACCCGCAGAGGTTCCAGGTGGAAGCCCATGGGGCATTCTTAAAGAAGGTCAATAATTGGCCTATGTCAGCACCCAACTCAAGGACAAGCCAACCAACCAATGCTATACAGCAGCCACCATTTTCATTGACCATTTCTCCAGCCTCTGCTACATACACATGATGACAGGCACTTCCAGCGACAAAAACATCACGGCAAAACAAGCTTTTGGACAATTCATTGCCACCACCTAGTCACTGTTGATCACTACCATGCCAAGAATGGCTGCTTTGCCAACAACACATTCTCCCACAGCTCACAATTGCACCAATGCCTATTGTGGGGCCAATGTCCACTTCCACAATAGTGTGGCCAAACAAGCCATCCGAGACATCACAGAGGGGGGAAAACAACTCTTGCATGCCATGACAAGATGGCCACAAGTGGTTGATTTGGCATTATGGCCACGCTGAGCTACTCAGCGTGCATTCACAACACTGCTCCTGCTCTGCCTGATGGCTCATCATGACGAGAATTATTTTCTGGTACCCGAGTAGGAGTATGCATGCACGACCAGCACACCTTTGTGTGCCTAGTATTTGCACTCCAAAACAGTCTAAGCAGTAGGCAATATGATACCGAGCTGGTCTCCACGTAGATGTCTTGGATGCGATCTAGGCTCAAGCTTATTTCATGCACACAATGTTTACTTGATCTTAAATCTCATGACTGGATTAGTGTTGCCACAGTATCACTGCGATTTGTTGACTTCTTCAAAACTGTAAGACTGAATGGGCCCAACATCACAGCATCAGCTGCTTGGAGACATTTAGCAGGCTTCTAACACAAAGACAGGACTCCTACTGCCCCAGTACCTCAAGGAATTGTTGGCGATGTGTCAATCCCACGAATGGAACCATCAGGAACTGCATTGAACAATCCCTTCAGTTCATGCAGGAATTTGAGCCAAACAATGATGTCAACATTGTTCATGACATACCAACCAATTCCATGCAGGATTCTGAGGGAGTTACTCCCATTGATGCAGTATTACCCGGTGCTGGTACAAGTTCATGTTGCAGACAACGCAAGATTTCAAGGACAATGGCTGAGTTTGTATCTCAACAAAATTTTTACTGCAATAGAAACATGTACTACATTGCCGCCCAAGGGATTTCTGACAAACAAACCAAAGCGAACCTCTTTCATGAGTCACATTTAGAGCTTCAAGAATACATGAGAAACCCTCTTGCTTTTCATGCATAGATGATGGGTGACATCATGTAATACCACCATACTATCAGGCAACCTGACGAATGAGAATGAGTAAAAGCTGTTGTGATTGAAGTTGAAGCTCACGTCAAGAACAACCACTGGGAACTAGTGATGAGAGACCAAGTCCCACCAGACATGGGCTATGCATCGCAAATGAAATCTCAACAAACGAGGTCAAAAGTTACAAGGCTAGGTTGAACATCCACAGTGGAAAACAAGTGTATGGCACCAACTACTATGAAATTTATGCCCAAGTTGTCACATGTTTTGCAATACCATTCATGATGGTCCTAGCTATCTTGCTAGGATAGGCAATTGGCAGATAGGCTTCAACAAGACTATGTCCAAGCACCAATCAAACATGACATGTACATGAACTCCCACCTGGTATCAAAACAAAGCATGGGAGCTCCAAGGACTGTTTATTATAGCTCCTTGTGAACCTCTATGGACAAAAGCAAGCTGATCACGTTTGGAATCAGTAAATCACTGATAAACTATGCGGCATTGGTTTTCAACAATCACAAATTGACAAGTGCATATTCTAGCATGATGACATCATTATCATTGTCAATACGGATGATGGTCTGATTTTTGGCAAATGTGATAATACCCTGATGCTCATCATCAGACAGCTCAAGGAAGCAGGACTCAACATTGAATACCAAGGCCATCCAGCTGATTATGCCTGAGTCACCATCAAAAAGACTCACAATGGAATGTATGAATTCACCCAACATGCTCTAATGGATGCCATCATCGATGATGTTAGCATTGGCAATGCCTACACTAAGCCAGTCCTGGCTACGGTACCGCTCCTGCTGCACGCCTTTTGTGATTCACCAAAATTTGATGGGACCTTCAACTATCGCTCAGCTGTTGGCAAGTTGAACTGTCCAGGCCAGACAATTAGGCTTGATAAACTGTATGCAGTCCATCCAGTTGCCAAGTACTCCGCTAATACTAAACTAAACAAGGAGTGGCAACAGTCTGTATTGTCAAGTATTTAAAGGCATCACATCACATTGGACTTCACTTCAAGCCAGATATATCCAAAGGCATCCAATGCTACTGAGACACTGACTTTGCTGGAAGTTAGAACAAGGAATTTGCAGCAACTGATCCTAGCATGGCTAAGTCTAGGAGTGGCTGGATCGCATTCTACACATACTGCCCATTATTTGGGCTTCTAAGTTACAGTCACAGGTTGCACTTTTTATAACTGAAACTGAGTACATAGCTATGTCTATGACCCTCCCTGATGTAATCCTAATGGAACTCATCAAAAAAATGAGGGAGTGTAATTTTGACATAATCAACATGCAGCTCTATGTATACTGCAAAGGCTTTGTAGACAACTCTGGCACCCTTGAACTAGCCAGGCATCCGAGACTCCGTCTGCATACCCAGCACATCAGTGTATGTTATCACCATTTCAGGAACCTGTGCGGAAAGCCTTAATCAAAATCTTTCCTGTGAACACAAAAGATCAGATAGCTGACACTCTTACCAAAGCCCTTGCCCAGAATGACTTTGTGTGGGCGATGATGCATCCATGCCTTCAACAAGTATCATAGGGAGGGAGTGTTAGAATAAACAGATCAAAAGGATTTTTTTGTGGGTATCTATTGCCTATGACCCATATCGAGGTATTCCCTGGGTTTTTACAGAAGAACTCTCTGCTTTTCCCAGAACAAAATCAATGGAAATCTATGAAACTCCGCAAGACTAAAACTAGAGACTCTCAGAGACTCCAGGAGTTCCACCAAACATAAAAAGATGTCCAAAGAATCACATCAGGGGATAATTACATTTTTATTACTATTATGAAATAACTCGTTTAAGCTCACAATTTGTCAAAACTAATTATCTGTTAATACACCTACTGCCTACAAGTAGGGGATGCCCTACTTCTAGCAAGTCAAAACATCTTTATTCTTGAGAAATACAACAATATCAACTGATGGATTTTGATATTTGATGAGAAATGGATATCTGTTGCATCCAAAAGCCAAATCTACAACATTGCATCCACCACAAGAATTGAAAAATCAGTTTATCATAATGTTTCCAATTACTTCAATCTTGTCAGGGACACTACCAGGGATATTCAAGCAACAGATGGGAATGGTTACGTCTGGTTAAAAAACTAAAACAGCACTGACATAATGATCACATGTCCACTCATTGCAATACATATTTTGTTCTTTGTTGTCGCCAGAACATTCAATAATCAACTTAACACCATCAACTGAGCACCAAACATCTGCCAGGGCTGGATGTCATGCTCAAATTGCATCTTGATACTCCTAATTCTCTTAACACTTGGCCATTGAATCTTTGCATCATCCACCCAATGTAAGACATTGATGAGAATAATGATGCCAACTGTCAAATAAGTAGAAAAGAGGTCTGAGTCATGCCAAATATTACTTCCAACATATATTTTGACCCACGAGTCCTTGTCTAAACTACAACTAAAGCCAGACAATCAGAAGCTGTCACTTGTCTTGGTCATCCTTTGCAATGTCCAACATTTCCACAGCAACAGTTGTCCCATCTTTTGAAAATGGCATGAAGTTATCAAAGTAACATTTGAACTCACAAAAGATAATTTAAAAGTGGGACAGTCTAGCCCAGTGAGGGTGATCAAGGCTTGATCATTTCTTGAGTTATATGCCGATTGCCATGCGCTGTCTTCAGGTCATAATAATGCACATTGGGGGATCTGGTGTGGGCATTGTCTATTCTCCATTTTCAGAGAATTGATGATAAAACCATTTTTTGTAGTGTGAATGACCATAATCGTTTTGATTGTTGATTTGTTCTTGTTCAAATGCAATAGACAAAATCATTACTTCAGTAGTGGTTAACCACATCTTAGATAAAGGGAAATGAGTATTCAGGGCTGTGGTAAAGTGTGATGGATGGGGTGATGATAGATGAGATAAGAGAGAGGAGAGGAGGCAGAAATGAAAAAAATGATGAGTGGAAAAGTTCTCTGATTTGTGTTTTAGGTACATATGTGAAAATGTGATTTGTGTACATGTGATTTGTGTCATTGAGTTTTGGGTATTCTCCAATGTTAGATGTGCCAAATAAGAAGGTAGGAGGAGTTCTGTTAAAGTAAAATATGGTGTGTAGGTAATAATGTACAAGAATACTATGATATAAACTCTCCTATTGAAGATTTTGTGCAATTTTGGGTAGAACTATAGCATGAAACTTGAAACTTGTCTGTACTATGTATATTGTGCCCACATAATATGGTACACGTGAGCAGACTAACATGTGGCCTCTTAGTTCTATGCTTCACAAGGCTGTCTGCTAAAGAGGGAATATGGACAAGATACTGTTTATGGAGTAAGGAACACTCTAGTGGAGTGTAACAAAATCCCTAAAATAACAAGCTTAGGAGTAATACTAGTTAATAAGTGTCGGCTTGCATGCTATGTGCGTGGCTTCAGTTCTTGCGGCTGGTGGGTGGGCAAACATTTTGGCAGACTAGCTGGAAGGAGGCTGACATTCAAATGGGGTGTTTTTGCAATGCAATCAAATAATTGGAAAGTTGTAAGTGTCTGTCACCATGTGTACAGTTCTGGGTATTATGAGCGATTGGCACCCATTTTCCCACCAATCTGGTACCAATGCTGGCAACATAGGAATAGTATGTAGTGATTGAGTATGATCCCTAAACATGTTGCATTGTGTTCTTCATTGGAAATGTTGGCGACATGCCGGCATATATTGCCACAATGTTGCCAATGTCAGCTGAAAATCAGCCAACATCACAATGTTGCCGACATCGTGACTTGATTCGTGGTTGGGTCTTGTGTCGGCTGATGTGTCACCACACAACTGCTCAGCGATATCCGTGACTCAGGTCATTACTCTGATGGATTGGATGTTTAAGAAAAAAGGTATTTGAATGCTTATTATGCATGCAATACCTTTTTGTGACTTTCTTGTAGCAAATTACGCCATTACAGCATGAGTTTCTGCATAGCTTTGATATTTTTTCTTTGTGTTCAAAAGAATCAGCCAACACATTGGCTGTCATCTTGCCATTGCAACATGTTGTGTTGTTTTGCATGGTCCAGTGACAGAATTTGATGACATGTAGGCCCAACATTCCCAACATTTTCCCTAATAGTTGGCATGTCATGGCCAACATGTCATATTGGGGGTCAGCCAACATGACATGACACCATGACATGACATAACACCAACATTTCCAACTAAGGTTATGGTGTTCTGTTAAAGCCTTGTGCTGTCCAAGATGGATATAGTTAGGGCCATGCAGTATAGATATACAAGAGCACCTGCCTGGAAAGCTGGCCTTAGTCTATCAAGGATATTCTGCAAGCAGAATAACCACCTGGCACCTTGGTCCTAGGCTTCATGCAGCTATCTGCTAGATCAGAATGCATACAAGATACTGTGTTAAAGATAAAGAATTGTGGGACATGTTGCAATAGAGTGTAACAAAATCTCTAAAATAACGGGCTTCGGACTGATACTAGGGTAGTATGTGTCCTGTCATGTGTTTCCAAGTTGGCTTTAGCTCATCACGACTGGCAGCAAGGGGATGATGGATGGGCAAGTTGATGGACAAGTACCTCTGTGAGCAGCTGGAGTATCACACATGAGGTCTCAGGAGACAACCCCAGTGACAAGAACAATCGTGAAGGAAAGCATGCAGCATGTAGTCAGACCATCAAGTGAGGGAGAAGAGGTGGGATGAGGCATTGCAGCAACTGCTCTTCACATGAGTGTGTTCAGCCGGCCTGTGTGGCCACATGTGCTGTTTGAGCTAGTTGAGGTGACAGACCAACAGACGTGACTCCATGGGAGGTTGTGTTTGGTGGACTTTGTGCCAGAGGTGTTGTATTGGGGTCCTGGGAGCATGAGTCCTTATGATGTGTTGGTGAATATTGCCTACTCATGAGATGCATATAGCATCCGGTCAGTGCAATGGGATGATGTCCTGGCACAATGACCCTGCTCCACAAGCACTTGAGATATGTAGTTGACCTGGAGTGTTAAGCGGAGGAAAAAGAAGTGGGGGTAAGTTTGGGGTAAATGCCAACTGATAGTATGTTGGTTCTTAGTTTTTGTAATCATCATTTGTCATGTTCTACACAGGAGTGTTAGTGAGGTGTTGATGAGACATTTGTAGAGCTCTATGTGTGGTTTGATAATGCAATTGGTTATGATGGCAACCCGAAGGATGAGGTGGTGGCAGTTATGGCCTGGCAGGACTCCCTCGTCTATGTGGCTGTACGACAGGTAATACACCTTTTTGTTTCAACCCAGTGAGTTCTTGCCATGTGTGGTGTTTTGTGAGTGGATTGCCCATAGCTAACCATTGTTGTGTGTTGGTTAGGAATCAACTACTCAATGAGGTAGGTCAACAATGATCTGTTGGAAGTGGGGAATTGTGGGGGTGAGCTCTTGTATAAAAAGTACCAAGCAAGCCAGTGGCTCGAAACCTCCCTGCATGCAAATGGTGCCTGGGTTGTGCAACCCAGGAGGGAGGGTCTTGAGATATACAGGCCTCAGGACTTTGATGGGAACTTGTACATGTGTGGTAGACATTGGCAGGAGTTGGCCAACCATGTTGGGTGTCACATTGGTGGGTAAGGCGGTTGCTGGGCCTAGTGGGCAGATCTACACCCACTGTGATTGTGTTGGTGTGTTGGGTGGCAGTATAGAAGGTGTTAAAAAGACACATGAGGAAAGCATCTATGCACCAGCACAGCAGGTTCTTCATTTAAGAATCTAAAAAGTAGACCCAGAGCAGACGATTTCTGTTGTGACTTGGAATGAGTGACATGATCAGGCCCCAAGGTCCTTGTGTCCTTTGGGGATGTGGAAGACCTTGTGGGCCATATTGCAGAGGGACTCACATGGCTGGTTGTGATCTGGCATTGCCTCCCTGTGGGAGGATCTAGGCACACTGCAAGAGGCATGTCTTTTGATGTGTCAAGGTGGCGGTCATGCCACACAATGTTGAGGCTTGCCTGTGTGGGCACATCCAATCAATGTGGGCATGTTTTCTGTAGGTGAGTTTTTAGCTGTTGTCATTTTTCTTCTGTTTGCATATGCAAAGGGTGGAAAAGATGATGTAGCTGTTGTGAGCATAGTGGATGGTGGCAGAGCATTGACCAGTCTTCATGGCACAGTGTGAGTAATTGTCATGATGGGCAGCAGCAACAAGGGGGGGTCATTGATTTTCTTCAGTGTGGTGTGGTAATCTGAAAATAATTCAGACTTCTGGAATCCTTCATAACAGCCAATAACAATTCAGTCAGTGACTGCTTTGATTGAAGGAGTCTTGCAATGCACAGTGGTATGTTCATGCTATGATATGAAATATATGTTGGAGATCATCTCCTGTCATTTTGGCACTTTTTCGTATTTTTTACAGCATCTGTCATTATTTTAAGATAGCTCAGGTCAGTTAGTTTTGAACTTGGCAATTGTTGCTCTTTGTGTAGTGAGATGGGCTGTGTGATGTAGCCCAAGAGGGTGGCATGGCAGATATACATGTCCGTGAAGGATTCACCACTTGATGAGTGCAACACCCCAGTTCATACTTGGAGGGATATCAAAGGCATGCCTTAGTCCAGTAGGCCTATGACTAGGCACCAGAATAGAGTGTAAACTTTCCTGGACTGTAAGTAACCACCTGCTTATTGCAGATTGGTAGAGGCAGCATGCATTAGTGCCTTGGTAATTAATGAGGTAATTTTGGCATTCAGATGGTAGCGTCAATAATCATTTTGACTGGAAGCCTGCAAGAGGAGGTGAGAGAAGTTGTGCAAGAGTAAGGACTTGGACAGTGCAAGTAAGATGCCATTGGCAATAACATTTGACTTGCTGTGAACCAGCCAAATGTGCATCCCACATCATTCCCCAAAAGGAGTGCTGCTGCAATCATGTGAGGACGTGCCTGATGTGAGACAGTGTAGCCCTTCTTAAGCCAGGCCTTGCCTTGAGTGTTGTCATACCACAAGAGGAAGATGGGATGCAGGTGCTGAGTGTGGGCCTTACTTCCTAGAAATGGAGGTAGCAGTCCAACATAGAAATGAGCATTGAGGCATGCTCCAGGCTGTTGATGCTAATGAGGTTTGAGCTGTTGCAGCCCAAGATGTGGTAGACTGTGCATGCATGGACTTTCTAGGTCATTGCAGGTACCACCAGAAAGTGCCAAATACAGTAGTTGACAGCAGCATGGCAGGTGGAGTCACTCACTCAAGGCAATGCCAAGGGATACCCTTGGGATGAGATGTGAGATGAGCATCTCTTGGGTATGGTGGTGGTGGTGAGTGTGCACTCAATGAAATGGAGGTTGTGCTTTGTCTTGCAGTCAATGAAGTGCCCAAGTGCATACTGATACATGGATCAGGCAGTGTTGCTTCGGTGGAGGGAACACTGCTTGTTACTATCCTCTGAAGGCAGAGCTAACTGATTGAAGGCAGAGCACTCAACTCACATGGATTAGATGTGCCTGGTTCAGGCACAGGGTGGAAGCCAAGGAGGATTAGATGTGTCCCAGGAGGAACTGAGCCAAGGGGCACTGAATGCAGTGTTGTTGAGCTTCCTGGTGAGTTGTTCTGCATCCTAGATGAGGAAGGTGTGCTGACGTGGGTGCCACATTTAACATAAGAGAGTGCTTACAATAACAAGGAAGTCAGTAGGGATTTTGATCGCGAGGCAGCATAAATTGAGGGATTGACAGGTGCAACTAGCATTTTGAGTGGGTTGTCCCAGGAGATGGGGTCTTGGCATTGTGCAAGGTCTGAATCCCCAGGAGTATGAGGATGGCTTCAAAACTTATGGCCAATGCTTGCTTGAAGCAGGGTCTGTTTGCAGCATTGATTGAAATGTCATCATCAATGTACACATGGTGGAGTGTTTGGTGAGGGATGTCTGTTGTGCCAAGGACCACTGGTTAAGGTTGTTTGCCACTGTGTGTGTGAGAGTGTGGGCATCATATATCCAAAGATGACCACCACCGGGTATTGTTGAAGGTGAAATGGTGTTTCTAGACAAGGGAAGCATTGTGGAAGAGCTGCTTGGCCAATGCTGCCTGCACACAACACACAGCTTCATAGTTGATAGGACTGAAGTTGGTGCAAAAGAATTTGTTGACTTGGAAAAATAAGTGCACAGTAAGGATGTATGAGAAAGCCCCAATCCCATCTATGAGGTGCTTTATCTGGCAAAAACAAGACTTGATGTAACTGGCATGGACAACGAGTTGTCATGTGTGTGCATAAGGTGTATGCTGTACTCGCATATCAAGGTGGCCTCATGTACTGAGCCAAACTTGCAATCTAGTTTGGATCAACATGGGGTGGATGTCATGGAGTTTCATACTTCTTTAAAACATAAAAGATTTGGCTGGCTTCTCTCCTTGTTTGACAATTTTTGCTGTGGTGTGACAAAGCAGTGGGGTATGAAGCACCAGCACCACTGTGGAATGTGGACGGCATAATTGTTGCACTCCTCCTTGTTCACAGTGGCCATGACTTGGTTGATCTTGGTAATGGAGAGATGGTTACCCTGTGTGGTGCTTGTAGATCAGGACTTTGGTTTGGGTGGTTGGGGTGTTAAATTGGTTGGGGCAACCCAGAGTCTCATTACTTGTGTGTTATGTGCTATGAGAACTCATTGATGCTGTGATTCTGTAGGATTGTTGTAATCCTGGGAATGTTCCAATAGGCCCAAGTGTATTTCTTTCCAAGGAAGCATACCATGTAGGCATCAGTGAGGTTATAATGAAGAAGGTATGAAAACAAGGTGTATGCTTTGTTGTCACTGAGGTTGTCTTGACATGCCCAGTCAGTATTGTATGCAAGCACCAGAGGGAAGTCATGGTGGCAGCATGTTTGCATGCCCTTACTTAGGCCCATTATCTGCTCACCTTTCTCTTCATTTTCAACAAGACAAAGAAGTACGTAGTCATACGATATTAGTTTCTTAGAAAACACTCCACAAAGAGAACATACCTATCAATCATGTTCCTCAGAAACAATTATCCAGAGATTTTTCAGAAAGCTTCTCATGGAACAGAGTTTGTTTGCATTTAAGGAAAGAATGAAGTCTTGCAACTCCATCACCCTGCAGTCAATTGAGTAAAACATGAGGACTGACAGTTTTCAATCCTCATTGTGTGCTTAATTTTCACAATTAACTTAACTCATAAGTATTTCATCATAACATTAATCTTATTTACGATATTCAAATTTAAGTCAAAGCCGAAGCCACTATGAATTGATAGTATTCAAGCACCTTTTTTGGATTGTCTGCCCATTATCCTATTGTCCATTGCAGTCCGTCATGTGCTGTTGGCACATTCATTGGTCACCCATAGCCATTCAATATTCTTGGTAAGTTACACATGGTGTCACTTTGGTGCTGCATGACCCCAAGAGTACAATAGACCCACCTGTGTGATGAGTTACACAATCAGCGTTTGATGTGAGTTTTACTCATGGGCTAACATGTGTTTATTAACATGAAATCTAACATATATCAAAATCCTGAATATATTTCTTATTAGGATAATCTCTTCCCCCAAGCCAAGAAAGTTATACATATGCCAATGTAGCACTAGTAACAAGCAAAGATATCAGCAACGCCACTGGGAATCAAACCATGTTGGGTTTCAAACCCCCTGGCAAGGTGTTGCTACAATAAAAGTGGAGGCAATAAGTACGTTGTTCTTAGGCATTCCCCACGTTCCAAAAATAGGAACATCCATATGGTTTTGTTACTCGGCAAGGCAGGTGTCAAATTCTTGGCATACGTTGGATGTCTTCCTGCATTAGGTAAATTCATGTAATGTTTTTGACCTAAGCCTAAAAAGTAGTCAAAACTAGAAGACTACAAAGTAGTCGATGGTATGCTACTTGTGGCTGATGAATTTTTATGAGTTAATTTAAATGTAAAAATGAAGTGAAAAGCCATGATAAATCAAATGTGTTTCATTGTGGAAAAACAAAACTGTGTAGGATTCTACACAATTTTGGAATATTGACATAGTGAGATGCTGTGTCGGTTTCTACCTCACTTGGCATGAAACCTCAGGCAATCTAACTTTTTATAGAGAAGCTTTCGTGCTGTGATCTTGTTTGGTAGAGAAGGTCTCTTAAGTTCAGCTTCTCCTGTCACAATTGTTTCTGTGAAACATACCTTCTAAGTATGTACTTTAAATACGTTGTTTCTGAGAAATTAACATATTATGACTTTGCATACTGCCTTTGTTCAAGACAAGGTGTGTAGGACCCCTGAAGCTTCCAGGTGGAAGCTGATGGGGTGTACCTAAATAAGGTGTATAATTGGCCT
>JALLPD010001591.1:0-11731 GCA_036940065.1 Cyclotella cf. meneghiniana | reverse complement strand
ATGTCCCTACGACCACCAGTAACATGACCCACTGCCTTTGTATTCCATTCAGACCGCATTCCATTGCAGAAGTGACACTTCCAAACTTTCTTCCCTGTCTGAGGCTGCAAACTTTTCTCTAACTTCCCTATTTCCCAAGCATTCTTGAGGTTTGTCGGTATGCCATCTATGCTGTCTTCTTCTTCAGGAACTTCTTCAGAAACTTCAGTAACACCATGATCAGTTGTTAGTTCATGAGGTTCCTGATCAGACAGTTCATCCTCTCCATCCAAGTCACATAAAAGATAATCATGAAGGGCTGACATAGTGATTGATTTTCTGACTGAGGGAAGGCTATAAATACCAGCAACAGAATAGCAATGTAATTGGAAATATCATCCCCAAGAAAACATTGGGAATGTGGGGAAGAAAATGAAGACAAACTCACCGTCACCCACTTTCTCTGGGATTTTCGAGCAGGCAGTGGCAACGGCAGGCTCTTATTCCCCTTGTAGACTGAGGAAGAGCCGTCAATGCCGGCAACAAAATAGCAATTTAATTGAAAAATCATCCCTCAGAAAACATGGGGAATGGGAGGGAAGAAAATGAAAATACCAGACAAACTCACCATTGCCCACTTCTCTTTAGGATTCGCAAGCAGGAGATGGCAGCGGCGGGCTCTTATTTCTCTTATAGACTGGGGGAGGGCAGTTGANGTGGGCTCTTACTCCCCTTGTAGACTAAGGGAGGGCCATCAACACCGACAAGAAAATAGAAATTTAATTGGAAAAATAACCTGTGAAAAAAGATTGGGAATGGGAGGGAAGAAAATGGAAATACCAGACAAATTCACCATCCCCTTACTCTCTCTGGGATTCGCGAACAGGGGATGGCAGTGACAGGCTCTTAATCCCCTTGTAGACTGAGGGAGGGCCATCAATGCCAGCAACAAAATAGCAATTTAATTGAAAAATCACCTGTTAGAAAACATTGGGAATCGGGGGAATGAAATGAAGACAACAGACAAATCACGTCAACCACTTCTTTCTGGGATTTGCGAGTGGGAGATGGGCAGCAACGGGCTCTTATTCTTCTTTTAGACTGAGGAAGGGCCATCAATGCTGCAACAAATAAGCAATTTAATTGAAAAATCACCTGTGAAAAATATTGGAAATGGGGGGAAGAAAATGGAAATACCAGACAAACTCACTGTCGCCTACTTCTCTCTGGGATTCACAAGTGGGCGATGGCAGTGGCAAGCTCTTAGCTCTTATTCCCCATGTAGACTGAGGAAGGGCCATCGACACCAGGAACAAAATAACAATTAAATTGAAAAATCACCTGTAAGAAAACATTGGTAATGGGGGGAAGAAAATGAAGACAACAGACAAACTCACCGTTGCCCACTTCTCTCTGTGATTTGCGAGCAGGGGATGGCAGGGGCGGGCTCATATTCTCCTTGTAGACTGAAGGAGGGCCATCAATTCCGACAACAAAATATCAATTTAATTGAAAAATCACACATGAAAAACATCGGGAAGAAGGAAATGAAGACAACAGACAAACTCACTGTTGCCTACTTCTCTCTGGGATTTGTGAGCGGGGGATGGGCAGCGGTGGGCCATTGTTTCCCTTGTAGATGGAGGGAGGGATGGCTGAGTCACTGGCTATGGGAATCCCATTGTTAATTTGTTGTCACTGGGTAGTGTTGGTGGCAATGAAAATGAAACAACAAGAGAAATGTGCGTTGCATGCCTGCACGTAGATACATTGGATTTCTTGCATACCATTTGTGTGATTACAGAAAAGTTCTGATTTACTCCTACATATTCTGGTGTCACATCTTCATTCTAAATTCATAGGTTCTGGTCTAGTAAAAATAAAAGAAATCAGAACATCCAAACATGGTTCTGGTCTGATGGGCAGTAATTTCGGACAAAATTAAGAATTCTGCAGAAATTTGACCGGAATTTGAAACTTTGTTAGCAAATGCTCTTGTGTATTATTAACCCCACCTGTTAGATCATGCATCTCAAATTTTTGCAGAAGTTGGATAAGCTGCCACATAATGAGCAATGATGGACTAATGTACCTCATCCCAGTGGGAGGATTTCACATTTGTACTGTTTCATACCCCATACCCCATGATTGTACCCTGTAATACTACCATTTTTCATACACAGATTTCATCATTTAAAATTTGCTAAGACTTGTACACACTGCAAAGAAGCCTAGGAGCAAGACCGACATGACTGTGCAAAGACACAGAGCCTGTCACACAAACAAAACAAAACAAAACTCTGACTGAACTGCACAATGACATAGAGCCTACCCAAACCAAACCATAACAACACACTAACTAAGCTCCCTTCTTCACTCTCATGCTTTTGCCTGCAGCTTTCTTCTTTGCTTTTGGCTTTTCAGCATCAGAATAGAAATCTGCAGGAGTTCAGGGAAAACAGGCTTGTTGTATTTGGGAGCATCCATCCACTGGAAAACTCTATCAGCTTCTTTTCATAGTGTATGGACAACAGCAACAAGATTAGGATTGCTGCAAGGGCAGATTGTGTTGAAATGCTTGTTGCATCTTTCCAATCCATTGTTGAAGGTGAAGCAGCGTATAGTCTTTGTCAATCTTGTCAGAGACATTCCAGATGTTGAAAAACTACTCCTGCATTGAAAATCTGACAGTAAAACAAGGTGAGTGCTTTGAAGTGCCAGAAAGTGATGCTGATGAAAGGGAGGCATGACCAAGCTGCATTTATCATGCACACTTACAGAATAAAGTAGTCAGTCCAAAAGGCATTCCAGTGCTTGACAGCAGCCTCAAACTTGCCAGGCTCAAACTTGACAGTGTCTTTGCCATAGAGCTTGGAAATGTAGTCATAGATCATACCAGAAACAAAAATGGTCCCCTTGGGATGAGCTTCATCATTGGGGATGATTGTCAATAGATAAAGGACTCCCTTTCTCATTGCAAACTCAACCTCATTCTCTCAGGGCATGCCAAGCTTAATAAGTTTCCACCTGATGGCTTGCTTCCAGTGAAATAGACATCCAATGAGATCAATACCAGAGAGATGATTGGCCACTTGGCAAAAGAAAGCAATTTCAAAGTCAACACCATAAAATGCTGGGTCAAGATCTTACACAGCTGAGCACAACCAAGCCAAAGCCTGCCAGTAACTTTCATTGGTCTTCCCAGGCATGAGAATCCAAACAACTAAAATAAAAATCTTGAGACAGGCATCAAAAATCATGACGATGAGGCATTGGTAGAATGGGCATGGCACAATGTCAAAAGTTGCATCAACAACATGTGAACCTGAAATCAAAAGAGAATAATTCATATTAGTTCACAGCAGGTCACATATTATATTATATAAAAGCAAACTCACCATGGAGTACATAAGCAGGTTCAGAAGACAAGGTAGAGTAAAACAAATCATGTATTGCAACTTGTCTTTGTCACTGAAAAGTGCACTGTAACAAAGAAAAGTGTTGCTGTTGCTACCGGAGTACTTGGTCTTGACAGTAGAGATGACATTGGATCCAAAGATATGCTCCCAAGAATGGTACACAAGATTGTGCATTTGGTTCTTGTCATGACCATGGAAATTTGAACCAAGAGTTTCAGTGAAGTGTGCAATGCTGTTTCGGATAATAAGAGTTGGTGGGTCATGAAGATGGTCAAAGTTAGTTGCTCACTTCTCTGCTCACTGGCACATTTGATCAGTAATCTTTCTTGCACTTCCATCCTCATCAACGTAGGCAACAGGAGCATCAACATGCTTGGCATTTCTACAAGCACAACCTGGTGCATGACTTCCAGTAACCACCTTTTTCCATCATCAAAACATTTGAGCACAATGTTGCATTCTTCTTCAGAGCAGTGACAAGTGCATCAGTATCAGCAACCATTCTTGAGCCTTATAAATAACCTTCCTAGTGCTAATGTACTCCTTTGCTTTCTTTTTCCTTGAGATTTTGGTATGGCTACACCCCCCTACCAGTGAGGTGAGTGGGATGAGAATTCTGTTATGTTTCATTGAAAGATCTCTGCAGTATTGGACCATTCCAAGAAATCTGTGGAGGTCTCTGATGCCAGTAGGTGGCATTAGTACAAGAATGATTAACCCTTTTGGCAGGGGTTTTACGCCGTCTGTAGTACATACTTAACATACCTAATGTAAGTTTCATTGATCCGGAATTTGTATTTTGTGCATTGAGTTTAAGACCCACATCTTGCACCCTGGTAATGACATCCTTGAGTTTTTTAGGTGGGCATCAATGCTATCCCTTGTGATGCTGAGAACATTATTCAATTATGTTGACGCAATTGAGAGCTCACATTAGAATTGACATTTTTGCTGAAAATGTCTGCTGAACTTGCAATACCCATTAGGGGCCTGCGGGTATATTTCTCATGGAAACAATGTTGCAGATTTTTCATGCACCAGGGTCTGACCTAATTGTGTAATAAGTCATGTCTAAATCTAGTGTTATGGCACAAGTGAATCCTTCTAACTTTGAAAAATTGTACTGTTTTGGGGGTGGGAAGAGGCTCCTACTTAGGCTTATGTCAATTTCTCTAAAATAACCTATGAATTGTATAGTTTGATCTGTCTTGGGTATTTTACCCATTCTGATGTATGCCATGCACCAATATCCCCAGTTCACATAACCAATTTGTTCCTCATTAGTGTGTCATGAGCCTTTGGCACTGGAAATGGCTGCTGTGATAGGCTCTGTCATGCAATCATCTAGTTTCCTATCAAAAGTTCCTCAACATGTGTGATTAAGTCCAGTAACTTGCTATGGTCATGGAGACTAAGGTGAGATACAGTTGTGTTCCCCACTACTCTGTGGTCTGCCTTTTCATATGTGGTATCCACGATTTGTACCACCTGATTTGTTGCTCAGCAGTGGCAGCAGGTTCATTAGTCATGCTGTTGTTGTCAGTCCAATCTTTCTATCCTTGATTTGACAAGATTCCAGATGTCTTCCACTGGCAAAATGTTTGATCAATGGTATTTTCTTTTGTTCAAAAATCCTGAACAATTCCAAACCCTTTCATGGTGTTACAATTAAGGATGAGGTCATACACTGGTTTTGTCACCTTAGTGAGATCCTTCTCCATAACATCTCCCTGCTGTTGAGATATGAGGAAACTATGATACAACTTCCCCTTCTCTTGGTGTGGGTGCACTTATTTGATGTATGCTAAGAGATGGGAACCCAGCCTGCCAAGTAAGGGAAATACATTGATGATCCTGTTTTATCAACATCAAAGCCACTATCTAGTAGAACCTTGATATGTCATTGTTACCTGTCAGAGTGTTCAAAGATCCGGTGGGCCTGACTTTCTGTCACTGGGTAACTGCTTTGGCCACTATGCAGTGAGCTTTTCTTCAGTTGCTTGAAATTTAGATTTTTTCATACGTGGGAATTTTATTCAGTTTCATCTTATCCAACTTATCATAACTTTTTGTCTTGTTGTATAAGAAATAACTTTCATGTTTCAATCTGAATTTGGTTTTTTGTAAGATTTTCTGTAAGTGGACCATCATCAGAGTCCTTAAAAGACCACTGTTTGAGTTCAAAATTACTTTCAAATTCAAACTATAGGTATTATTATTCAGACTGGGGGGAGTATAAGTGTACAACTGACATAAACTTTAATCTTCTTATAATTCATATGCACTACCATAATACCAGACCCAACCCATCATGTGGAGTCTCGGTCTTTACTATCACCTTTGTAGTCAAGTTTTTTGTTTCTGTGTCACTTTCTCAAGGTTGCTGTTTGTCTTTAGCTTTGCAACCTTTGCAGACAGCTGCACAAGCACTTACAAGGATTTAGTCAGTTGATGTAATGCTATGCTGTCCTTTGCTGAACCTTACTTGCAAGTATGGTCCCTCTCATATTTATGACAATTGGATGTGTTGTCAGTTGCATGTATGCACCAAAGCATCATACACAAGGTAAAATGCTTTGCATCCTTGCAACTCTTCTTGGGGATGGGATAATTATACAACACCATCTTGTTTATGTTCAAGTAATTCAGCTTATCTTACCTTTTATTTAGCTTCATGAGTACTTCAATGTGTTGAAGTGATTTCTAAAGCTTCCAAATGCTTTGGGGTATCACATTGTTGGTGAGTTTGCATTGGGCCAACATATCCCATGACACATGCATAAGATGTGACTCATGAGATTGGAGTCATCAAATGTCCAATGTTCTTGGTCAACTTTATGGCCTGAGGGTCATTGTAAAAGCAGGACAATAAACTCAAGTAGCTATTTAGCTGCTGGATTCTCTGTATGATCCATCTGGTGGGTAGACTGTTTGCTTTTTAAGGCCACTGATGTAAATTCTTTCTGTCTATGCCACATCATGTCAGAAGACCATTCACAAAATTTTCCTCAGTTGTCAACTTCATGTTGCTCACTATTTTTCATTTAGTGACTGGTTTGCTTAAAATTTTAGGTGGTACACAGGTGGAATTCCCCCCTCCCAAATCCCTCTGATTCTTATGAAACTTTGGGATCTGAGAGTGATTGGTCTCAAGATGACACAAAGTTTTGGCAGGAATTTCAGGTATTGACTCTTTATGTGCAAAACTTTGCTTAAATGCTATGGTATAGTAGGGCTATACAGGGTAGATTATGGGTTTGTACTGTTTTAAGAGGTAACTAAGGTTTTTTTGGGAATTATGAGGTATACAATGGTTTATTTGGGTTTGAAAAGAGAAACAGCATGTATAATGGATCAGCAGCACCATGATTTGTTACTTGTACAGTAGTCAAGAGTAATGAGTGGCACACACAATATGGACATGGTTTCAATTAGAATCACAATAAATGATGTCTAATCAGTACTACCATTAATGAGTCATTTTGCTAGCAGTAAAGACCCATTTTCACTTGGCAAGTAACTTACCAACACACGCAATGAGAGGGAATCTGTCATCTTTGCAAAACAAGAAGGTTTAGTTCTAATTTGGAGAAAAACACAAGGCAATAAGTGGTTAAAGTATTTGTTGTCATTCTCATCATCAGTATTATCAAACTCAACAACAACCACTTAAGATGACTAATTTATCAAATATAACAAATACAATAATTTATGAACACTTGGACTTCATTTTATTTTGGTTTTTCACAATGACTCAGGTAAATATCAAACATTTTTAACATTGTTATGAATAGAGTGCAATGTGAATGAACCAAAGTCACCTCTCTCTTTTTTGTCAAAAACGAATTCAAGTAATAATCTGCAAATGATCTACTTTGGAGCTATTGAGGATAAAATATCTGTCATATAGTCTTTGTTCAGCCCCAAGGTGCCATCATTTGAAATCTCTTCAAACCTGTCTTCAATCAAAGAGATCCTTCATGGGTAATCATCTTTGACTTTGAAAACATGTGAGAAATGTATGTATTCACATAAAATGGTCACCTATCACAATTCAATGATGTGTTATTACAATCGTTTCAATGGCAAATTTTGATGAAATGAATAATCCATTCTATCAACTATATATATTGGTTGAATGTTACATGTTTAGTTTTGTGTTGTAGATGCAAGGAAGCAAATTGCAAATAGTCATCTTAAAAATTGGTGATCGGCATGTTTTCTTCTGCCTCCACCCCTTTTGCCAGGCTATTATTATCAACAATCCATCAGTCATTGAGTGTGTAAGGAGGAGAGTAATGCTCAGATGATAAAATAACATAGCAAATAACATAGTCCGTGTCCTCCTAGCCAAAACTCCACTATCCATCACAAGCAAATTGACATTGGTCCTGATCCAGCCCATAACTGCCACTGATTGATTGCTATGTAGTTTTCTGTAAACTGACATGGGGTGTTAATGATTTTACTCAGCAAAATTCTATTATTAGTTGCATTAATAGAATTGTTTTTGCCATAGTGGCACTTCTTGGTGTGGAATACTTGTAACTAAAATGTATGTTGCTCCAAAATGATTTACAACTCAATTGGCAAAAATAATATCTCCACAATTTATTACTACAATGATCAAGTGGAGTAAATGAATAGAACAATCAATCTGGTTCAAAATTAACAAAAGACTATTCAAGCTGAGTGACAACACAAAAATATATATTATGCAGGTTTCCACAGCAGTGAATTCTAGTCTGTTGTCATGTATCATGCTCCAAGATCTAACTAGTCATCATACAACACAAAAAGATATAAAACATTTGACAACAATGAAAACTATCAAAACAAGTATTAAAATATTTGAATTCCTAAATTGAAAAACATTTACTACAAATGTAGTAATTTTTATGTGTTGGCTGCCAGCTTAAAACACAAACAAATTTGTATCATTATTTATGAAACATGCACATTGTCATTGTGTTGTAAATGAATGAATATTCATGACATCAACAATAATGAAATTAGAGATTTTGCTAATTTGCTGGTTGATTGTTGTCTTGAAAGCTCTGTTATTTGCAAAGCATCTTTCTTGGTTCTCCTCAACTCATATAAAAATTACTCTCCTCCCTCCTTTGTTGGCCAATTTTTGCTGTTCATCTGTGACAACACCAAAGATCCCCATGCATGTTCATTGGTGAGTTTTCACCCAAGGTGACTTGACTGTACCCTCATTTTCAGTTGATTGATGTAGGTTGACACCTGCACTGGGAAAGATGGCACAAAATGAGGTGAGTACTTTGTGGCATTTTCGGGAAAAAATTGATGAACTCACCTCATTTGACTGAGGTGTTTTGAGACCTTTTGGTCTGTTTCAACCCAAGTTGCTACTATTTCTTGATGTTAACCTAAATCACATGTTGTTTAGCACAATAATTGTACTCTATTGGTCGAACCAACAAGTACAAATGAATGATTAATCAATGTACTAAAGATAATTGATGATATAAACAAAATTATATGAGGTATAATCTAGTGTTGATGCTTGATGCACATTGTCTCGTTCAAATGTATCTTTGCCAATATTTTGCGACGTAAAAAATATGTTCGCGATACACATAAAAACAAAAGAATTGTATGTGCCACTTTTTTGGCACATACATAAAACATTTATGCCCTATCTACCTTGAATGGCAGATATCAACACTTCCTCTCAAAGATAGATGCAATCTGAATCAATCACCATCCCATTACCTTCTTTCTCAAATACTCAAAAGTTGGTCTGGCCAACCCTTTCGTAAACATGTCACCTAATTGTTTGATATTCTCAATCTTGAGCAACTTGACTCCTTGCTTCTGGATCTTCTCTCTAAAACCAAACTGTCTTAATTGCATAGTACTTGCTTTGTGGTGTGAACTGGGGAGGAATGGTTTTGGCAAGGACCAATGCTCCAGCATTGTCCTTGTGAATGGAGACATGCCTTGAGACTAGCTCATTTGTTTCCATCCTGACTGCTTTGCCTATCTCATCAACAATGTCCATCACTGGAAACAGCTCATAACAACAATGGGCCAAGGCAATAATTTTGCCTCCATTGTTGACAAGGCAGTCTCAGTTTGCAACTTGGATACCCACACCATCAAGCAATCAGAAACAGTAAGCGGAAATCCAGTACGACTCTTTGCACAAGTATGATCGGTAACCTTTTCATGCCCATACCCTGCAAAGTCATCATCAGGTTACGCATCAACCTTACGCTGGCCAGACAAATGCAACACCAGATCTTTGTCTTTAGTAGCCTTCAAGTATCTACCAATTTGCTTTAATGCCTTCTCATGAGAAAGATGTGAATTGAACATGTAGCAAGCACAGCAATTTACAGCATGGGCAATGTCATTCCTCAAATGACCTGACAGGTACAACAGCATATCAACAACACTAGAGTAACTAAATGAACGTTGAGGATGTTCACTGTTCTCATCACAAGTCAAAAGCATTGCTTCTAACTTGGAATCCAGACCAAGAGCTTCCATGACCCTGTCAATCAAAATCATCTGCTTTGTTTTGATGTGGCTGTCCTCAGTCTTGGTCATCTTGACACACAAATATCTGGCAGCATCATCTTCCTGTTCCAGAAGTAGATCTTATTCTCTCAATTTTGACCCAAGCTCATTAATGTAAGCCTGATCTGTAGACCAGAAGAGAATGTCATTGACAAAAGCCACAGCCATTACTCAATCACCAATGAACAAGCAAGGATACAGTTTTGAGACTTGCATACCAACTGCCAACATTGCATTTGATAGATACTTCCAAAATGCATGAGGACTTTGACATAGTCCTTACAAGGTTTTGTTGAGCTTCAAAACTTTTCCTGCATTCCTATGTCCTAGTGGCATCTTGATAAAAAGCATTTTGTCCTCTCCTAACTCACTATGATGAAAAACAGCAGTAATGTCTCCTTGATTGGATTTGAGATCTAGTAGTTTCTCCAGGATCAGCATCAGCCAAACAGTCATCCACTGAACCACAGGTGCATAGGTTTTGAAGAAGTCAATACCCTTGAATTGTTGCTCTCCTCACACACAAAACTGAGGTTTGAACTTCTTCAGCATTCTGTCAGGGTAGCATTTGAGTTTGAATGCCCAGATTCAATCAATGTCATTTCCAATCTCTGGTAGGTCTACTACTTTCGATACATTGATAGACTCAGAGTCTCCGTATTCCACTTTGTATGACCCATTCACAGTTTGTTTTCAAATTGGATTATTCTTTACTTGCTTGAGACTTCGCTTTCAAATCCAATGCGTGGACCCAGTTATTGATCAACTTGTAATGTGAGCCTCTGTAACTGCAGCCATTTGGAATGAAATGGATGTACTTGGACAAAGGGCATGCCATTCATGTTTCTACTGATGGAACCTTAAGTTCAGAGTGCAACAACAGTGCATCTGATTCTTGGCAATGCTTGGCCATTCACCTCCTATACTCATTTGTAAGCTATGCATTGTGTGTTGAGGGCATGTCAAACTCCCGGAGGCATTTGAGTTTTGCCATGGGAACAGAGATAATGCCCTTGCAACCGCCAACTCTTTCTATCAATGCTATGTCCCATCTCTGGTGCTGCTGATGCATCCTATATTGCTTCCTGTGGACAGTTAGGCGGTTGTAGAGGTTCAACTTCTAGCTCAAAATCCATCCATTTGGCTTGGTGGTCATCCCACATATCATGCTCCACTCCTGCATCTCCTCCAGACTCAAAGATTGGACTACCAGACAGAAAATCTTCATCATCACTGTTCACATTGGACTCCACCAGCACAGGTAAAGGCTCCTGGAAACACTTGAGATTCTTCTTGACTTTGTGAGACTCAACAACCTGTTGACAAGCAGTGCATTTGCATTGTTCTTCTAGAAACTTGTATCGTTCGAGCCACTCAGGCTCAGAGAGCCATACTTTGTCAAGGGGTGGCATTTTATAAATCAAAATACCATCCTCAATGTACTCATCTTGGACAAAGAGCTCCCTGCTTGAGACAAACAGTTTGGCTTAAATCTTGTGTCTACTTCTTCAGATGACTTGCCCTTCTTGAAAATGGTCACAAATTTGTTGTCATAGACAACAATCTGCTGAGGACTGACATAAGATGTGTGTAGGTTCTTCACCAAGGCTACCAAAGATTAGTGTTCCCAAGAGAAACCGAGAAACTGTCCCGTTTGGGCATGCCTGTTCCACTTTGGCAACTTTTCTGTCCTGCGATGACGGCTCAAGAAAATACACCAGAAAATCCCAGATGTGGGTCCTCATCAGATCTTGATGATCAGACTTGCACTGCAACACCAT
>JALLPD010001590.1:0-11730 GCA_036940065.1 Cyclotella cf. meneghiniana | reverse complement strand
CTAAACTTCTGTCTCTACTATCACTGAAGATTATATTTATCTCAATCAAAAAATTATGTCAGATTTTGTACTGTTTCCTACATTAAAGAAAGGTATCAGCAGTACAATGGCAGCATGTGGCACAAATTGTATGAGACATTCTACAAGAAATGTCCATCCTTTGTGGTATTTCACCATGGGAAAATACACAATCAAAAATCTGTTCGATGGTAGACTGGTAGACTGTCTCAATTTCAGTGAGATCAAACATTGAATATAGATTTTTGACTTCATAAATATTGATGAGAAAAATTGCACTGTCTATGTAATACTGTACCTTAAAATTAGGTATGTAGTGGCACGCCCTGTGTTGGTGCTATCTTTGGTTTTAGACCACGAGTGAGTCAAAGCAAGTACAAAGGCACAGGATGATTGGGAATGTTTTTATCCACATTGACAGTGTTGCATCTTTATTAAAACGTGATGTTACCTAAAAGCATTATGTAGCTCTTACAAGTCCCACTTCTATCTTCTGTGGGGAATGATCTAGAAAGACAACAAAAGCTCCAAAATTGGTGTAATGAGATCACTGTTGGTTCCAGATTGCTCATTAGGGGCAGGATTGCCAGATGTGATGACTCTACTAGAGCCATCTTGTGCTGCATCCCCTCGGTAGCGAACTTTTGTAGCTGATTTGGTGCTGGTGCCACTTGCTTCAACAACACTTGAAACCGTCATGTAGCATTGGGCAAATACCCAACGAACGTTGTTCCAACAGTAGCACCGCTTTGAAACATTGTGATCCATCGCACCTTCAAGAGGATCGTACACTACTATCGGGTCAACTGAGTACATACCAGTGACTGGGTCTATTGTGCCACCAGGGGGGCGAGTGACAAATGGCGACAACTTGTCAATGTCTAGTCTGCCATACTCAGGGTGGTGAGTTCCATTTATATCAATCAAAGTGGATTGTGCATCAAAATGCTGTCCATAAAACAAGAGAAAATGCATAAGTAGCTTCCCTGATGTCAATTCGCCGGAACACAAGACTTCTAGAACATCATTTGAGCACTGTGGGATCCGAGGAGGTCTAAGTTTTGTATATTCCTCTTTAGACTGAGTCACTTCATCGTCGACTGCGGCCTTGCTTTGTGGAAGAGTATTAGCGGTTTTACATTGTGCTTGCTGCGGTTCCGTCTCCGCTGAGTTCGCGGTGCTGTCTGAATGTGCCCTCGTGGTAAACCATTCATTTTTGCTTGAAACATTTTTCATTTTCTCTATGCTCGAAGATAAAGGTTGATTACTTTCATTGATAGTGTTCTTTGTTGCTATGGCAGAACTGTTAGATACAGTTGTTGTGCTTGTAGAATCAGTTCTGGCCGTTGATCCGTTAGATTTCTTCGCAATAGATGCCCACGAAGAAATAGCGATTTGTTTTGAGGGGGTGTTAGATGGTTCTACCATTTTCTCGTTAACAACCCTTTCGTTACTTGATGAATCGACCACAGAATCGGACGTTCTTTTTTGAAACTTTGTGGCAGCATTCTTGTCAGTGACGGCCTGCGAAGTCGATATCTGTGTAACAGTGTTGTTGGTCTTTTGAGAAGGTTTGCCTGTTCCAGCATCCGGTCGATTGACTTCTTGGCGTTGCTTTTCTACTCGCTCCATCTCTTCTTGAATTATCTTTCTTTCTTTCATCACTGCCAATAAGAGCAGGAGTAGAGCGTAGCTACTGAGTCCCCCAGAAAAAGGTTCGTTAAGTCTTCGTTGTGCCAGCAACTCTTTGAGAACCATCGCAACCTGGACGACAGGAGTACTTTCTGGCGGTATGCCTGTCTCGTTGCATGCTTCTTGAACAACGCAAGCGGAGTATGTCGTTGATCCTATACCACCATGTTCTGGTCCCTCGAAAGTGATATCCACGGGCTGTAAACCATTCATGATGTCAGCTCCTCGCCATGTTGGCATCGAGTGTTGAGAGAAGAAACGAGATGATGAAGTTTGACCCTGTTGGAAGAATTGATTGGGTGTCGATGGGATTTGGTCCGGCGACAGTGGCGGTGAACCAGGGGCGCCGGCTTGAGCTGATATGTGCTGTTGTATCATCCAACTGCCTCCATTTCCCACAGCACCAGGAAGCCTTGACGGGTCTGCGAGCATTTTTACAACAGGAACTGCTGCATTGGGGATAGCTTTTACTTGGACGGCCCATGGTTGCATTTCTAACTCGCTTGCCAGCCGAATCACGCGTTGTGCGTTGAGAGAAATATGAGGAATGTAGTTGTAGGGCACATAGTAATACTCTTGCTGATTTGCATGATAATCGGGGTTGTAACTTTCCATTCCAATGGTAACATCCTCTTCAGATGCATCGTAGACTATTTCAGGTTCGCCCTCCGCGGCATAGTCGGTTATTTCATCTGGGGCCGATTGTCCATGCGAGGATTCGAATTCTTTATGACTCGGAATGCGTTTCTGGGATGTGGGTTCTTCTGGACTATGCGGCAAGTTGTGGGAACTGATGTCAAACGACTGAAGCAAATTGTGGACACTGCTTCCTGGACTTTGATTCAAAGTCTGTGTACTATTGGTGGGACTCTTTCTAGTACTGCTCGACGTACGTTCTATGGGAATGTGATTCATGATCATTTCATCTAACCCACAGACCACAAGGTCCAAGTCTGATGAAGGCAAATCAAGCTGAGTAGCACAACTCCCGTACATCTCAACATGACAGCTGCCAGGCCAAATTTTCTGCGATGAAGCGGCGAAAATATCAGAGCCAGACGCATCAGCAAAGAATTCAGGTGGACAAGGAATTAACTTACCCTAAGCGTATCTTGCAATGCACCTAGGACAGCACTACGTTCTTTACGCCTGACATTTAATGCAAGAGATCTTCGCGACATGAAAGTGTCGATTTCTTCTGAAAGCTGTCGACAAACGTTAAGTAAATGAACCCCTACGTCTTCAGTCGTAGATATCGATTGATGACGGAATGTGGAACTGTGTGGTGCCTCCAAGCTCGACGCCACTGATGATGTTGCACTGCAGGAAGTTCCGGGTCCAAGGAGGGTTGAAAGCGGTGGGTTGTTAAGATCGTCCTCCGTTGTTGACAGTGGGGTTTGGCACGAGTCTTCCTTGGCTGAGGTTTCTTTGGTTTCATTTTCAACAGCTGGTCTAGTTGCTTGAGATTTGACCGGAGTCTCAATCGATGGCGCATTGCCATCGGAATCGCCAACAATTTCTTTGTCCTTTGTGATTTGTTTCTCAACAATGCGGTTCATCTTAAGGTCGGGTGCCTTCGATCCATTCACTGGAGAGGGCGTCACAACAGCAGGTTGACGAGGGGGTTCAATCACAGACTTGTAGCTTAAGCCCGGCTTGATTTTTGACCCTCTGGGAGGCTCGGCAGCTGGCGTCGTTTTATTTATCGCCCCATTCGGGACATTCACAATGGTTTTCGTAGGTGAAACCGTGGCTCCAGCGACAATATCACGCATAGTTCTTGGTTGTTTTGAATTTGTCGACAATGGTACGGGTGTAGCTCTTCGTCGTTGGTCGTTGTTGCCATGATTCCTATTGTTTGATAATACAGAGCGCTTGTCGTTGGTTGATGGCCTGCAACGGTCGTCAGAAGAGACAGATTTCGCACCCTGCATCGCTCTCCGGGATACTTGATCATCAACAGCGTCTAATATGTGAGTTAGGACATCTTTCACCACTTTTGTCGGGTGACGCTTTCCTCTATCCTTTTCTTTACGTCTCTTTCCCTTCCGAGGGTTATTGGGGTTTCCCCCTTCACCCGTGGAGATGGCGGCGGCATTATTGCGACCAGATTGTGATGACCTATTCTGCGAGCTGAATTTGTTGTTAGACTGATCAATTGGTGGTTTTACTTTGGGCTTGCGTGTCTTTGCGGCCACTGTTTCCCAAGCACTTTCATCTGCATCGTCGTTAGCCGTCGCTTCCGTTTGAGCGTTCGCTGCGATTGACCCAGGTGATCCCATTTCGGTCTTTTCTTCTGAGGGAAGATCATTTGATCCCGCTTCGTTGGATGCGATGGCGATTGGCAAGGGAGCATGGCAATTTTCGATTCGCGAAGGATCAGGACTATCATTCTTCGTTTCGTTGCCCTCATGCTGCTCAATGACTTCGATGGGTAATTCGTCTACGGGAGACTTCGTGGCTTTTTCGTGAGGTTTAACTCCATCATCAACTATTTTAGAAGGACAAAGTTCAACTTCTGACACGAGAATACTCGGCGGACCACTCGGCGGACCAGTTGATTCCGATTTCTCCACTTTCGCCTGTGCGTAGGCACCACGATTCAGGGGTTTTCGCTTTTGCTGAGGAATAGCGAGATGAAAAATGTCAGCCCATATTTCATGTGCCCCAAACACTCAGCATAAACACATTCGAGACAAAGACTCACCTTCTTTTTTTTCTTTTTCTTGTGTTTCTTAGACTGAGGGATAGGCACCTCGCCGAAACACTGAACATCCTCCATCAATGCCGTGCCCTCCTCCTTTCGGCTACTCTTAGACCCGCCAGACAACAGATTCCTAATCTTGGCCCAAATCTCCACAATCAAATTATTCAAGCTCAGACAAAGCATGGCTGCCGATGAAGAGGAGATAATCCATCGAAGAGGTGTCATTAGGAGTTGGTCTGCCTTCAACGCTTCATCGCGATTTTGAAAGTTGGATTCGAGTTGTATCAAGTCTTCGGGGGATAGGAGGGAAAGGACCTTGCTGTCGTCCTCCGAGAGAGTCTTGCGAATACGGAATATTCGTTCAATGTCTTCGATGAGTTTGGTGTCCGCGTTAGGTTCAGATGCCGGAAGGTCACGATTGTGGCTGGGTCTTGATTGTGAAACGGTGTAAAGGGTCGATTCTTCACCCATGTGGATCATAATGTTTCCTACTTGCGGGGGTAAGACCTCTTGTTGGTTCCGTTGGTCTCCATTTCTCGTCAACCACCTTTGATACGAGGCTTCGATGGACATTTCAAATCCAGCCAAGAGAAGGATTCCCAAAGAAGTCATTTTCTTCTGGTTCAAGTCACCGCCCTCGTTTTTCGGCGACAAGTTCATCCAATGTGGCCAAAACCCACCATCACGAGAAAATTGTTTGGTCAAAAATCTCGGTTCGGTGGCCACATCACCATCGCCTTCCGTCTCTGTCTCGTTCTTTACTCCCCTCTCCGATGATACCTCCTTCCCCAACAACCTTACAATTTTATCGGCTAAATTGTAAAATGGACTGCTTCCCCCCGAAATACCCAATGTCGATGGATCCAACGTCAATGTCGCCACACCTTCGATCGTCGAACTGCTGCACGATGATGAAGACGACACGGTGTCTTTTTTATCCTGCGTTTGAACTTCCCCCTCGTGAGTATCATCACCCTGGATCATTTTGCCAACATGTTCGACATCGTTGGAGAATGACGCGGGGAATACAGCATAAACGTAACTTATCAGCACGTCTAGCAGGTTCGACAACGTGTCTTCTCCATCGACCGCGCCCGAAGAGGGTCTTGTGACGGGAGCACGTTCCGTCGCGTCCATCGGAGACTCTGTCATGATTTCAACGTCCGAGTCGTCGGCGTGCGCGGGAATGATGACCTCGGAGTCGTTCGCGTGCGCGTTCGCGTCGGGTGCGTCGTCGGGGTCGGCGGACTCCCCCGAGCCTCGTTTCGAATCGTCGAGCACGATTCTTCGTTCCGCGGCACGACTCGAATGGGCAAGGTATCGTGCCGCGATTGCCTCGGACGTGATGGGCACGGAGGCTGCGTCGAAGGGATGGCGCGCATTGAGAACGAGGATTCAAATAACATGTGGAACCTAAAGCAATGTATGCTCACCGTTTTCCTGGGCTAGATCGAGGAAAAGACGGAGAAAGACCGGATCGGTGATGGACGAGGCGGCGGCGCGTTGTTCGTTCGTTGGGAGGGAGGTGAACCAACTTCGCGCCGTTGTTGTTTGCGGGGAGTTAAAAGACATGCTGAAGGCTTGAGACGGTTGGATGGTGGGCGCGGCTGTTGTTGATTGTTGGTGTGGAGGAGGAGTGTTGAAAGATGAGAGGTTGGTCACTCGTGGATAATTACGGTTTTTTAATAAATAGTGTTACTTGTCAGCGACGAGGCCGATGACAAGATAGTAATTTCGCGAAGCGCTGATCTGTCTGGGTTCGGTGGATAATGCTGTCACTGCAGATTTTTTACAACTTTTTGTTCACGGTCAAAAGAAAGGTCTCTCTGTGTTAAGTTGCACAGTCGCCGATTTGAAAGAGGCGTCGATGGTGCGTAGAAATCGACAATCGCAGACTTTTGTTGTGATAGTTCGAATAGGTGACCTGTTGAGTGAATCAACCGATGTGTCTGAAAACTGTGTTGGCCCCTTGCGGTCCTCCGAAGGCAACGAGGGAGGACGGCCTGGGAGCGAAGCCGACCGACGCCAAACGAGAATAGCGGAGAGGGAAGAATGACCACATCACACATTCCAAGTCTTTCGCAATTTCAATTCCATGAATCGTGCGGAGGCCTACTAAAAATTAGTGACATAGAGTCTGTCTGTCGCAATGGCAGAACACGTCTTTTGCTGTACAGTAGTCTGAATCCGTTCGATTCAAGTTGTTCAGATCGTGGGCAGCCACGCCTTTACGACAAATTTCTCCCGACATCACGGTGGAGTGAGCCCACTAAACATTGATCTGTGTGGTTGTGGTCGTTCCGTTGAACTTGTATAGTACAATAATATGGTACAATACCATACCACCATGAAGGGCCCAAATACCAACAAATACCCTCACACCTATGGTATTGTACCTAGGCATTTATTAAATGAAAGTAGAAAGGCAATATTGCATCAAAACATTCATATTGTACCTCATCCTGCATCCAATCCTTACGATGGAGATTGAACCCAAACCCGGAATACTTTACTGTGTGGACATGTCCATGTACCTGCTGCCTTTCATTGAGCATTATTTGTCACATGATCCTGAATCAAGTCGAGTCTACACTCTAGCAGAATCAGTAGTATTCGATGTAGTAATATTGTAGAACTGAACCAAAAACATTTCATTTGTTACCAACATTTATGAATAGATATATTAAACAAAAAGCTTCTCAAAAATACACATAAATTATGTATTCAACAATCCGCAAAAAAAAATCAACTTCTGCAACTGTCTGGACAGGACATTCCCAAGTTTCTGTAAACAAGTTAAGCTCATAAGTAACTTCAAACTCAAACTATACCATGTGGCACTGTGAAGTGGGTCTACAAAGAAGGTTATGAAATAAGCTTGAACTCCAGCAAGGAAATGCATTTTTGGTGACATTGTCATGGTTGTATGGTTAGTATCGATATGAGGCATTATAATTATCTACGATGTCATGTCTTCCGTGCTTGCTATGTAGCAAGACTAGATGATAGGCATGTCTGAACAAAAAAAATTATCAATGGCCCTGGGCCCCCACTATATTCAACATAGAATTACCATATCTTGATATGCTTTAACCAATCATCATGCATATTGGCCTGACAAACCACCACAAAGCATGACTCTTAATAGACAGGCATACACTCTGTGACTAGACAACATGCCACATCTGCCATGAATTTTCTGACCCATTTTTGATTTTTAAAGATAAATGATCACTTTTCAGCTGTGGTATTGGTGGAAACCTGTGATTTGCACTCCCAGTAAATCTTGTCTGCAGCTTGTGTGTGCTGTGCTTCACCACACTGGTGTCCCTCTTGGCACACCAAACATAATTTATTCCTTCATATTACAGTTCCTCCTCTATTTTGAATTTATTAGGTTTGTTGATGTATAGTTGTGAGCAGGATGCATGGTCAATCAGTTACAGGTCATGAACACTTTTCACAGAACAATATCATCTGACCCCATGTCTTGAGCAAACATAATCAATCATTTGAGCCCAAAACTAAACCTTGTTGAATGAAGTCAGGGCCTGGAAGAAAGTCTGATCATACCCATTTTACCTCCAAGCAACAACTTTGATATTTTTCTGTCATCCTCATCATCCCCTCTGATTTAAGCCCCAAGACTGAATCTGGCAAAACCACAGTAACTTCCATGTTGCTAACAACACACAAACAGAGACTGAAGTGCAAAGGATGAAACATGCATCATTTTTACCTTGATGCTATGATTTGATTTTCTTCAAAGACTTACTCACTCTCCACCTCATTGTTAACATCTCAGGTCCCAGACTGTATGCGGCAATGCTGCCAGACCAGCATTCTACACAATGACAAAAGGAAGTTGCAATGATCAGGTGGTGATCAGTTTATGAGCTACCTCAGCCTTGACCTGTGCTTTTGCAAACTTGTGCAAGCAAGTAAATTATGTTTTGAATGTCAAATCCTGTGAAATGTCAATTTGAACCAATATGGGTGACATAGTTTAGCATACCCTTGCAGATGGGCTGTGTTGTGGGACCTGAAATGTATGTTATCATTTGGAAAGGTGTCAGAAATCACTCACACACAATGCACTGATGGCTTGCGGGATCAAGTTTTGTCCAATAATCTGAAAGATCTGTTGGATCCAGTAACCAGTAAAAGTGGATTATTTTTAAGTCAATCTATGACCTTTTGGCCAATTGAACTTTATGTCCATTGCTTTGGAATGTTTTGTTTACACCCTGCTGTTGATGATGCTCTTTGCAGTTGATTGTTTGTTTGGACTAGCATACAAGGCTGTGGGGGCCCTATCTCTTTGAGAATGTTGCAAATTTTGATCTCTTTATGTGTGTTTGTGTACAGTGCATCCATCTCTGCCATACCTGCTGATGGCATTACTGTTTGGTGATTTTTGTGAAGGTGGGGAGTGTGCCATTGTTTGAAGATGTTTTTTATCTTTGAATGGGAAAGGGTTTCCTCATGCCTGTATGCTTGATGAAAGTTGTATTTGAAATTCAAGCTATTTGAGCAAATCTCTCCATCCAATCTCTTGTATTTTTGGGTTGGTTTTGTTTGTTGCAATGAAGGAGCACTGAGCACTGTCATTATGGTGCTGCACATGCCTTTGCCATTCCATAAAAAAAAATAAGCCATTGACCTTCTGGACATGTGTTCAAGAGTTCTACTGATAGGAGCAGTTGTTGTATTCTGTCATTTGCATTCATATCATGAAAAATATCTTGGGGGAACATAAGTATAAGGGGAGTCTTGTTCCTCAGATAGTTTCTCTTGATTGAACTGCTTGGGGTTTTCTTCAAGAATTGTTGGATGGAGGGGTGCAAAAAGCCATTGTTGTGGTCCCAGTCAATATTGATCTCAACATATTTTTTGCATCCTACATTAAACAAATGCAATGGAACTGTCAAAATGTGATGACAAGGTGCTCCACCTCTTCCCAATGGATATACTTGAGTTGATAACAAAAGTAATTTTGTATGGTGCATGCTTCTGGATATCATGCCATGATGTTTCTAGAATGCTGGAAAATATGGGATGAAGGAAGTCATGTACAAACCTATCCCCATCTTGGTACAAGAAATCTGCTGCCAGCAATAGTATCACCACATGTAATGATACAGATGATGAAGACAATGCGGAGAGCATCAATGAGTGCCTCCATATGTTGATGTTAGTGTATATTGAAGTGGCATCTGCAGTGAAAAGTTTGTTTAGATGAGTTCTCTGCATATGCTCCTGATTTGTTGGGGTGGCACCAGGTCTTGTGGCCTCGGTGGAGTTTATAGATTCTTGAGGATTGGGATGGTAGTGTTTGAGGGTGCATGTGAGGGCAGCATTCTTGTTGGTCAGGGCTTTAATCCATTGTTCCATGGTATGGAACCACTAGTCAAAACTTGTATGTTTTTTCCTCAGAATGTTCATCAAGAGGCTGAGTGCATGAGAGTTTGGTGGTGAGTGTTCAGGAGGAATGTGCTTGTGTCATTAGCATGAGCAGTGTTCTTGCCAGTGGAATATGAAGCAAAGATTGAATGTTCAATGATGTTGCCATTGTGTTGGAAAGAAACACCAAAGGCAGTGGAATCATGAAAGTGGTGATGATTTTATGGAGAAGTGATGATACTTTCCCAAGGTCTGAAAAGATCTCTGATGAGACTGCTTTGTTGATATCTTCTTGCAAATTGTGGCCTAACAATTCCGTTTGTGGCAATGTGTATATCCCACAAAGGCAACAAATACAGATCTGTCCATCTGGAGTGGCCTGCTTGGACAAGATATATTCATTTATTTGTTGTCCAAGCATCATATCTTACCAATGACTTTTGTTGACCTCCCTCCTTGGTTCACTTGTTTCATGTGTCTTCTCTTTGCTTCATTCGACTTGGGGACAAATCTGGAGATGACACCATGGGTAAGTGCATGTAACCATAACTTTGCAAATTCTACTTTTTATTTCCTAACAGAAGAAGTATTTGAGAACAAAAAAGAACAACAACAAAGATTGCCAGATGTTTTCCTACTCTCTTAGGAACCCTTATCATGTTTTTACAACATATCAAGACTCAAATTTCATGTTGCAGTGTCAGAATTCTTGCAAGACCACAAGAGCAAGTCCCCATTGGATGTTTCTGTTTATTTTCAGATTGTGTTTATCACATTTGTTTTGCTTGATGACATTTGGGATTGGACATGAGAACAGATTCAGAAGGAAAGTTCTATTGGGTGGGGTTGTACTGCTGTTGGAAACCAGATAAGTGAACCATGACGCCATTGCTCTAATGCTTTCAAACAAAGCACCATCAAGAAGACCTCTGGAGACACTTTTGACCAACATGCACTCGACAGGGTGACTGGCAGCTTAGCTTGAAATCCAAACACATGTCATTGGGAATCTTTGGGTAGCAGTGCTTGCAAGGTAGGCATTGCCATGGTTATGGTTGTGGCAATGGCTTTTCTTTAAAGTTTTGGTGCCTAGTTCATTGTTGCCATTGTCATGCATGATTGATTTTCAGAACAATGTAAGTATATCTGTCAGGAGTTTGATGAGATGGTCCGGTTTTTATCACTTTGCCACATCACTGCATTTGTCTCATCAGCCATGATCTTGAGGACCATATTAGTAGACTCTTCATTGAAGAGGTACTTGTGCAACATCACTGTGGTGTTAGCGAACCTAAGCCTACAGATTTGACAATTCTCTACTTGCTGTCATTCTTGGAAAATTTCTTGACCAGGTAAGACAAGTTGGCAAATATCTGCTTAGTAGTTGGCTTGACTTTGCATTGTGATTGGATGCATGGAAGATTCCACAGGTTTTTTAATTTTATTCATAAGGGCAAGGTGATAATGGAGATCGGCTGGGACACTCAACATTGTGAGTCACTTTTTGAAATTGCAATGAGGTTGAAGGAAACTGTCTTTTAACATAGTGTTATAGGAAATACATCATTGTATAGCATAAAACTTCTTTCAAGGGATAGTGCTATTTTCAACAAACATGTTTCTTGACAAAAATTTTCTTTTAATTACTGAACATGAGATTACAACATTAGCTCATCAAATTGCACTATCTATTGAACATGTACTGCGAATGAAAAACACCGCTAACCTCCCGGTACACTTGAGTGTACAGGGAGGTTACCGGAGCCACCCGGAATGACATCTTCTGGTAACCTCTTTGTACACTTCTGTTAGATTACGGTACACTAGTGTACCGGAGGGTTAGTGGAGTCTACTGGTGGGTTACCGGAAATTTCAGACCCAACCCAGTCTTTGGATTTAGTTCTACTTAC
>JALLPD010001589.1:0-11739 GCA_036940065.1 Cyclotella cf. meneghiniana | reverse complement strand
TGTCACGAATTTGGATTGGCCGATTGGAATCGGGCCCTACAAAGTCCCAGCCTTAAGTTCTATGTGGACCACGAATAGTATACGTCAGAAAGTGACGAAGATATGATGTGTAAAGTAAATTTGTGGAATTATAGAAATCATATTTTGCCTAACAGGGTAAGAGAATATCTTCATTCATGTCGTGAGGGCACATAGATTTCTTCTCTGTTCCATAGAAGTGTGGTATTGGTTCATATGTGTTTCTACTCGTACTTTCATTTTCCGTTCAACCGCCTTTGCAAACTCTGTCCGTATCTCTAACTCTACGTCTGATGTGACGAATAAATGTTGGCTCCGTGTACAAACATGTTCACTAGTACGTAGAAACATATACTACTGTTACAGTGAAGTAATGCCAACTGTCAGCCGCAAAATCAAAGTGATTTCGAGAAGGGACCGAAACATGCAAGTGTGTTTACAAAAATGCTTGTTGCTTTCTTTTCTTGCTAAGGTCCCTCCCAACTGAAGGCATGTAGAATTGCCGCTCTTTAATGCGAAAATATGAAACGAAACACCGCAGTAGGCGCACAAAATGACATGATTGGCAAACATGTCTCACAATTGAATTCTGAATTCAGTCGAGCGCCATTGCATCATATTATTCCGACGACAGCCGATGACAGCATGACGACGTTGGGATCGCAACAGCAAAATCAACCCAATCACGACGAAAACTACTCACACCAAGACTTGGAGTTATTTCAATATGACTGGCTCAAATTTGAGGACAATGATATAGAGGCACATGCAAGCCCTACCAACGTTGTCATGCAAGGTTACAATAACACTTCCGACCATTACGAGAGCATGCCGTTTGCGGAGAATGCGTCATTAGATGGCGTGCAACATTCTCTTTCGTTTGAAACTCCGAAGCAAGATGACATTTTCGCTTTTTCACGACTGCCCTACATGAACTCGATCCGCTCGTGGAGCACAACGGGAAAAGTCATTGACCGCTACGACCCACCCCCCGCGATGGTCTCCACTTCCGATGCTGATGATACCATGAGCAGCAGCAGCGGTGGATCGGATGACGATGGCTGCATCGCCGTTTCGAAGGGGGTGACTTTTAACGAGACTGTGCGTGTCATGCCCATTCCTCCCGTTACGGCATATACCGTGGAACAGCGCTTTCAAATGTATGCCAATCGATTTGAACTTAGGGAGAATAAGTTGAGGAACAAGAAGGAGTTCCAGTTTGATGGATACGATTGGAGAAATGCCACGGAAGAGTGTCACATGGCAATTTGTCCCGTGAGTGGGGAATTGTTGCATCCGGCTCATCTTTAGACACGATTGTCGATCGGCAACCCTTTGAGGTTGTTGAGCTTGGGTAGAATGTGGGGCTCTGTGGGCTATTCTTATTTGCTATTGAAGCTTGATCGTTGACCATTTATTGGGACGTGAGAGCTTATGATTTTTGATAGAACGTTCCTCTTGATAGAACATAACACTTCATAATCGACTGTTTTGTTAATATGCTTCACATTTGTGGTTACGTTTACGATCTCTGTTGATTATTGATCAGATTCGTTGCTAAAGTCAGCATACCTGTTTTCTGATGCGAACAGTGCCATTTCTGGCGAAGAAATCAATTGATACGATCGAAGGTTTGGATGTGTATGGTTTTGACCAATTCAAGTTGTCGAGCGTCATGACCTTGAACCATATAATATAGCGTAGTCAGCCACACATTCTCGATTATGATCGTATATAGTTAGGTTAGTTGACACGGCGAGCACACAATTTGTCTGGCACAGACAGTACTATTCAAGAGCAGTTATCATTTCATTTCCATAGATCCTTGCAAGCTATGGTCGGTATGCATCATTTATATCAAACGGTTCTTCCTTTGAACTAGAAAAACATTTCCTTTCACACGGAACGTTATCATCGTTCAAACAGGTTTGTGAATAAAAGATTACATGCAATCGACGGCTGGCCCCAAAATCTACCTATTCAAGTCCCGAATTACGACGCTCAAGGTATGTTTGAATCACCTAGGCCCGGAAATGAGAATCGAAAGAAATACAATAGAGGTAATGCAAGTATCCACCCAACACAAAAAGGTCAATTGTTTATCACTACACAAATCTTATTCTCATTAACCCATTCCATTTCACGTTATCGGATGCAAGACCAATGCAAGCAAAGAAATAAAATAAACCCTCTAACGTAGAGCGCTTGAAATCACCTTGCATTATCAAGCGAGCACCCGACTTTAGCAGCCCCGAATTCTAAAAAGAAAATATTATAATATGTGCGTGTGTGAAGCTATCACAAGTACGAACGCTTCGAAAGGAAACGACGGACACCCCAGTCAAATAGAAATGTCCGACTTAAGATTCGGCAGCAGTCTTCTTGAATGCAATCACCTGCTCAATGCCAACAGCCGACTGCACGGTAACATTAACCTGGTTCTCTCCATCGTTCCACGCGTCACGAATTTCCTGCGCCATGGTTTCGGGAAAGGCGGGAAGATTGATGTCGGTCTTTTGGTTCCCCCCCTCGTCCATGAGAGTGAGCTCACCCTCTTCTCCGATATCGATGATCTCCCACTCCGTACGGTTGACGATGGGGACGGTGGTTCCGTGGGTGGAGGGGACCATATCCTCGAGCTTCTTGCCGGTGAAAATGTCGATGGCGGTGAAATTGCATTTGGCGTGGCCGTGCTTACCGGTCTTGGAGACAGAAATGTTGACGACCTTGCAGGGCTTTCCTTTGATCATGATGTACCTGGTACGTTAGTTCAGTAATGCAGGAAAATGAGGGCAATGTTAAGTGACACATCAATTAAAATTCACGCACAGAAATTTGATCACACATAACCTGCACAAAAAAGAAAAAACAATGGCATTCTATCCATGTGTCGAAGCCAAGCAGAAAACATAAACCACGTTCCCTATACCGGTCAAGAAGGGACGTCACCGAAGATGTCACCTGCCGCTGTAAGATACAACCCATCGGCGACTCACCCTCCCTTCTTGATCTGTCCAGCCTCACAGGGGATAGTGTCGGAGGCCCCAGCGTCGGTCTGCTCGATGTGGTACTGCTCAGAATCGGACATGGTTGCTGCAGTATCGTAGGGGCGACGCAATGGACAAGGTGGAATAATGTGAATAATGAAGACTCAATGGCGGGGACGACAGTTGGCGGATGGCGGGAAGTCATGTAATGCTAACCATATAAAAATAATATGTACATCATGATCATAGAACAGAATTCATACGGACGGCTGGAAGCAGAGACTACGGCCAGACGGACACGTGAGAGTCACACATCCATTGAATCTGATGCCCTGGATTTTTACCATAGAGCAGGTATGGTACGCTACCGTGGTGTAAGACACAATGCGGACTTATTGGACTTTTTATCACCTAAAAGTACTAATTAGAGTTCTCACTTTCCAGTTAATTCCTTTTGGACAAAAATCACGCGTTGTAGCTTCCAGCAAGCTGGTAACTACATGTCATTAGCCTCGCTAACACACATGCAAAGTGAAAATCCAGATAGAAACAAGCCACTACAAGTTACAACACAATTACTAGCATCCAATAATTTGCAATTTTTGACATTACTAATTAGTACTTGCTTAATTTGTGTGGTGTAGCTGCGACAAATGGATGCCATAACAATCTGAGCACATGGGAACCTTCTTATCACATTTGCAATAGGTTCTGATCTTTACATTGCATGTAGAACACTTACTTTTTGCATATTGAGTAGTTATCTTACCCCATGTATTAAGCTCCGTTCTCCAGCCTCCAGTGAAGTTGGGGCGAGTGCATAGCTCATGAGCAGAGGCCTTATCTTCCCTACCACAATTCCTTGCCCTGATGGGAGAGTGGACCACAGCACCATCAACTCCTATCCTATTTTCCAACATCTGCATTGCCAGTTCACTGAAAATGAAGTTGAGGGGTTGCATATGCATTGCTTGCTTGGGCTTGGCAGTTGCAACAGCATTGGTCTCAGCAACTGAGCAAATGAATGTGAATTGCCAAGTGGGACACCACTTTGTGTGCCAAACCTGCTCCAAACCAATGGGATCATGATGCCTATTGTTAATGTCATCCACCGAATGCTTGCTGTAGTTGTGGCAAGAGAGAAATCTGGGTAGTTGAAAGAGACCCACTGCCCAACCTCATTCTGATGATAAGTCTTGTGATCCGGTACCGGCATGAGCAAACCACGTGCGCTCATCATTTTTGTAAAAAACTTTGTATCCTTTGAACAATGCACATAAAAAGAAATCCCATCCATGTCTTGCTTCAGAGTCTTTGAAAATTCAGGCTCCTTCTCATCAAAATACCAGTTGATCTGATTCCCAGGTATATCCTTTGGCCAATACTTATGCTTCTTAATGAGAGCCTGCCCATAAATACCAAGCTCATGGAGGTGAAGGATACCAGCAGTGACACAGAACCCACTGTCCATAGATTCCATCTTGCCAGTGCCATAAATTGGCACAGTCATCTCACACATCAAAGCAGTAGTCTTGCTAAACTTGCAACCATTGGCAGCATTGGTGCCCTCAAATATTGAAGGAAAAGCCCACTTTCCTGTTGCATCCTTTGGAAGATCCTTCCCCTCTTGTATCTTGATCCTCCACATAAAAGGCTTGCCATCATCTCCATCAGCTATGGGATATTTGTTTCCAAGAGGATGTGGTTTTCGGGGAACAGACATAACCCCAGGAAGAACTTGTTGAGCCATGAGTTCATTGACTTGTCAAAGCAACTGAGCCAGGATGGAATGTACTCTTCAGCATAATGCTGATTGAAAGTATCAATCATCTGGCAAACATCATGAAATCTGTCAACAAAATCTGGAGGAGGCTTATCAGTGTAGTGGATGGCACATGTGAGATCAGTATACCTCTGTAGGGAGATACATTCATTGAGGCAAAAGGGTCATCCATCTATCATGGAAATTGGCTTCCATGACCACCACTATCTTCAGTCAGAGATTCCCTCAAAGCATGCTATGAAGAAGTGGCAACCAAGATAGGCATAGAACTTGGACAGGGCGAGAGGATCCCTGTTGAGCTTCTTGTTTGTAGCTGGGATGACAACATCTTTCAACCACTGCTCAGGGAAGCACATCCGGAACTGGGCAAGTTTGTTCATTTCTTGAAGAACTGTCCATGCAAACCTCTTCCAAGAACCCTTGCTGTTGCTGCACTTGGCTTCTCTTCTTGGACAAATAGTGGGTACAACCAATTCACCAACTGGACTTGTTGCTTGTTGAGGTGGCTAAAGCATTCTCCAGGGCAGGCTCATTGTTGTTGTCAACCTTGATTCCCTGTGGTCATAACTCATCAATTTTGTGCACAAGATCACTAAAAATATTTCAAGACACGTCATCCACTGATGAGCACTGGTTGGTAACATCTTGAGTGGCTGGCACCACCACAGGTGTGGCTGGAACTACTTCATCTTTGAATGCAAATAACAAATATGTCTTGACCTTGCAGATTGAGCAGATGACATGGAAGACTGTGCTGTTGTCAATATCCTGAATCTGACACTCATAGCAAAGTTGGTCTCAGTGATTGACCTGCTGTTTACCCTTGTCCACTATCAGAACCCCAGTGAGTTGCTTAGTCTGGTACTCATTTGACCATCGGTCTCTGATCTTTTAGCTGGGGTGAAAGAATCAAGCCTTGGCCAAACTGGCGGCACCAATGCCTCCTCTCATGGTTGTGTGTTGTTCTGATCTGAATCATGGTATGATATCTATGTATTCCTATGTAGGTATTTAGCAATAATCAGAATTTTTTGTACCAACCATTTTTTAGCTTCAAAAGGCTTCAGTAGTGGTGGCCAGAAATTGAGACAGGGTCATAAAGTTGAAAATACATACAACCAACACAATCTTAGCTAGCCCCAATCACAAGGAATCTAATTGAAGCTTTCTTTTATGAATTGCACCAAATTTGGCAAAGTTATGGGCAATAAAGCAAAGTACTAATGAATACTAAAAATACTAATTAGTACTCATTTTACAATATCCATTACTTAATGATTTTTGGCAGTAATTGAATAATCAAATACATATTCCATGAAATGCTTGCATTTGATATGTAAATAATTAATTGAGTCATAACATCAGTTAATCCTCTCCCAACGCAACAAGATTTACTAATGGATGATCACCTACATACACAGATTGATTGATACCATGAGTCTCATAAAAAATGGCACAGATGTTGCATATAATTTGATTGCACCAAGAAAAATGTTTGTCCTATCATTGAATACATGATATGCAATTCCTATACTTGGCATCACAAAACAAGAATGAACACTGACATTTTCCTAATTCTCAGAAGTTTTAGAAACAAATTGATAACAGCATGTAGTTGGTTGTGGGGCATTGAACTTGTCAATGAAGTCATAAAGTTCACTGGTGTATTGAGAAATGGCAGAATCCCTGGTCAACTTATCCTTTGAAACCAATCATGTTCTTGCAACATGCATCTCTGCCACCACGATGGTAATCATTACAGTCAATGTGGACTTCATTGCAAAAGTCAACAGTAAAAATAACTGTTTTGCACACTCATCAATGTTGTGATATTGGTATGGTGCTTGTACAAAACAAATGCCTATAAATTATTTTCATTTTTGGAGATGTTAACTGGACAAGATCATTGAGTGTGTGCTAAGCACATGAAATACAGTGTACACCCATTCCTTGGCAGAAATAGGTGGGATGGCTCTGTGTGTTTGGTCCTGCATTAGAAACAACACTGGCTCTGGTGTTGTCCTTTCTCATAGAACCCAGATACCTGTTGTGACCATCATAACTCATAGAGAAAGGACAACTGCCTCCAATACCCAAAGTAAGCTTAACAATCTAATATCAAAGTTTGACAATTGTCTTGTCTGAAATGCCAGTGATGTTTAGCTAATGGAAAATGAAGGATTCAGTGGATAATGGACACAAACCTGCATTATAGACTGTCCAAAGACAGTTGGTATCCATCCCTGACTAAGTTTTGCTTCAGTTGATGTTACTATTGTGGACTATGGGTGATGATCTTCCTGCACAGATAAATGCGTTAGATGTGGCATTGTGATTAATATGCCTCAAATGATTGAGGCATAGCAATTTGGAGGAGAACATGCATATATCCTCATTCTTATTTTGTTAGGACCAAGCATGATATGAAAGCAACAATTATATGAATATGAATGTTATTAGGTTTGCAAAAGGAAATATGACTTCTCCCCAATTCATCAAATCGATTTACAGGATCTGAAAATTCATTCATGGTCGAAATTCAATTTTATGTGACTTCTTGGGACAATGAAGAAATATCTATATGTTTTGCCGTTTATGCTGTCTCTCAATTTAGGAACAACAAACATCCCATTATCAAGATTCTTTTCTTTTTCCTGAGGTAATCTATCTACAGATTTTCCTTTGGGGTCAACAATGATTGCAGAAGAACAGAAGTTGTTTTTGTTTGGTAAGAAGTAGGGCAACCTACTAAAGTTCTTCACAAATGAATTGCATCCATCCAAATTTTCCTCTTGCTAGTTCTAAATTTCTTCTCAAGATACTTAATGGTCATACAATCTTCTGGGACAAAGTATTCAACAAAATCTAACCAGCTGCAAATCACTGGGGGGTGAACCTGCTGTGGCCTGATGAATCCTAGGGAACTGAAATAATGGTGTTTGTCAGGGCCTGTTAAAGTGAATGGATGGTTTAACTTGATAAAGTGGGACATGAATGAAAGAACTAACTGTAACAGAATAATACTCACCATGGCATTAATGCTGAACACAATGATCATAATTATTAACTACATCCCATTGATCACTAATACATTCTGTTCCCATTACTTTATTGACAAAACACACAGAGAAAAGCAATTCGTCTTTTGGATAGATGATTTCATGCTGGAAAATATTTGGGGATTCAGCACAGTTGCAAAGCCTTTCTCAAAAAATTATTTGACATTTGAAAATAGATATTATAGCATCTACAACAATGTCAGAATGGGTAAAAGCATTATAGTACATGCCATTCACAACACTGAGTTTGAAAACTGGCTTCCCGTCATACTAAAAGCATACTAAAGACTTCTCATCACTGTCTTGAAGGAACCATGAGGATGAGTTTTACATTCAAGGAAAACATGCTAAGGATGCTGCACATAAGGTAGATGGTTCTTGAGATGGTATGCAGATACTTGGAAGGAGTGAAAATCTAAGTCAAACAACATTTGTGTACCCTTGCAGTTTGAGTTTGACTTGAGGAGTAATCCAAATGTTGGATGAACAGTAACATCAGTGAAAGAGCTGGCCGCATCCTGAGAAGGACATAAATTTGGTGGCAATGGGACAGCACTACCTATCTCTTCTGCTTCACCAACTTATGGTTCAGTGTCACCGGTGACAACATTTGAGCATTTGTTTGGAAAAGATAGCAACGGAGCAGCAGGGCCACTCATTTCTGATACACCTTCTACAAACAAATTCTCATATGTTTTGTGCTTTTCACAAAGAATTCTGTCAGTGAATGAACAGGGAACACCTCTGTCAGAACATTGAACACAACCAGAACAAACAGACGCCAAAATTATTAGAATGTACTTCTTTTTTTCCTCTTGGCATTTCTTGTATTAAGTGCTGGGTCTTCCTGGACAAGACATTTGGAGGTCATGGATCAGTCTAATTGTGAGTGAAGGTTGAGCAATCAATGATTGCATTTTGGTGGTTTTAAAAATGCATGATTTTGTTAGTTGAAAGAAATATAATTTTGTAACATTGTTAAAAGAGGATCTGGTATCACTGTTTCTAGCTAATTCTTTCAATATTGGGTGGGAGGAAAAGGTAGAATTAGAATGAGATGATCAATCAATTTTTGGTTTTGAGGTTGAGAAATGATAGACTGAAATAATGTGGTGAAAAAATTCATAACGTTAAGTTAGTCGCTGGGTAAGAAACTGTGCAATTTCTTCAAAAATGGTCAGAACTCGCTGTTTTTTACAGAATCTGTCACTACTCGGTGAGCCCGAGGGTTGGAAGTTGACAGATCAGTCGAATTGTGGTTAGGAATCAATCACAATAAGGTGGTGAAAAATACATGATAATGTTAGTTGCCACAAAAATGTGCGGTTCCTTCAAAAATGAATAATTCTCACTGTTTTTTACAAAATCTGTCACTACTGATAGGTGTGTTGGTTGGGAGTTGACAGATCAGTCAAATTGTGGTTTGGGGAGGAGGAATGGCCAATCATGGTAACACAGTGAAAAAATTAGATGTAAACATGAGTCGTTGGGTAAAAAGCAAGGTAACTTCTTCAAAAATGGTCCAAATCAAATACAGCCACACAGGGCTCTGACCATTTTTGGGACCATGTCTACCTATTTTAAAAGTTAAGGAAGTATTATTAGATTTATTCAACAGATTTTAAAGGAGCAGTCTACTGATAAGGTAATGGGTACCTGTTATAATTCATTTTTGGCCCAAATGCCCAAAAACCAGATATTTGGTTTGGCTAAATCCGAAGCAAATCCAAACCAACCTCCGAAATCAAGCATTTTTTTGTCTAAACTTTGGTCGAAAAGAACATGGCATGATCACATAGATCACTCTAAACAATGAGTAATCGTAAATTTTTTTTGCAATTCACGCGACCCCGTTTGGGGGATATCAAAACACATTTGTTTTTTGGTCCAGTAGGATGAGACAATCAATTTGGTCAAAAGGTTGCCCTGCCCAGACAGGCATTTTTTGGCCAAACTGTTTTTCAACTCCTACACAACCAAAAAAACAATTTTTTAATAATTTACAAGTTCTTGTTGATGAGAATATTCTAACTTATCTGAACAAAATTTGCCAAAAAGCAATTGCGGCATAACCTTAAGCAAGGCCTGGCTAAATCGTGACCAAATTTGATATATGGTTCTGTTTTCCTGGGCGTTTGGGTGGAAAAATGAATTATGGCAGGCACTCAATTAAGAAACATTTTAATACGATGGCATAAGTTAATATAGCCTGATGTTGTCAGGCAAGATTGAAATGCACAGTGTATTCAGTAATCAGGGAATTTTATTGCACAATCATGTAATTTATTCATGATCTTGATAGATCATGAATAAATTACACAATTGCACAAAGGGCCTACAATTTATAGTGAATAAAAATGCTATGATCTATCATGCGATCGCAGAAATTGTTTTCTCACAATCTATCAAAAGATCAGGGAATAATTTACTTGAGCATGTGAAGAGCCTATTGTTTGGATTGCATAGAAAATGTAATGATCTATCACATGATCACAAAAATTATTTTCATGAAATATATCAAATGATTGGATTGTGCAAACTTTTGATAGATCACAAAAAAATTATGTTATCACACAAAGGGCCTTTATTTGAAGTGGATAATGACATAGAGGAGGTTACCTGTATATGGCCACATTTGTACCCCAAACACAGGGCAAAAATTGGACGGAGCGATGAGTGTTTAAAATGGAGCTGCTCTGGGGATATAGGTAAAGGATAGCTTACATGTAGACTAGGTAAGTAAAGAGTACAGAGCATTTGCCAAAGGAGCTTGGATTTACTGATTTTACAGAATCTGTCACTACTGGGCAATCAAAAGGGTTGGGAGTTGATTGGACTTTCTAATTGTAGTTGGGGAATGAGAAGTGACTGATTATCGCAATTCAGTGAAAAAATACATGATAATATTTGTTATCACAAAAAATGTATAACTTCTTAAAAATGATCAAATCTCACCATCTTTTTACAAAATCTGTCACTACTGGGTAGGCGCATGGGTTGGGAGTTGATGGATCAGTAAAATTGTGGTTGGGGGAGGAAGAATGGCCAATTGTGGTAACAAAGTGAAAAAATACATGAAAGTGTGAGTCCTTGGGTAAAAAATATGTAATTTCTTCAAAAACGGGCAGATCTCACTGTTTTGTACAGAATCTGTCACTACTTGGTGACCATAAGGGTTGGGAGTTGACGGATTGTTCTAAATGTGATTGGGGGATGAGAAATTTCTGATCATGGTATCACAGTGAAAAAATTCATGATACAACAGAGCGGTGACATGGCAGATGCCACATCACACATTCCCCACCTAAGTATGAACGTACTTCTACACTTGTAACCATATTTAAGCATGTATGTAAGTTCTGTTCCAACATTGACTAAAAAATTATGAACTTTTAAGTCTCTACATCCAAGGACTGAAACTACTTCAACTTGCAAGGTTTGTAAAATGAGTGCATAAAACTCATCAATATCATGAGTGCTTTCTAGGACTGTGACTTATTACGTACAAAAGTTTTTCACTTACAACACTTGAGTATACTTAAGATATTGGTAAGTAAACAAGTAAAACAGATCATTGATTATGTTTCTTGTTGAGGTACTGGATGACATCACATCAACCAAAGTTACCATAGTTGTGCAGTCTTGAAAGTGATGAGCAAGGTCAATGTTGCCATATTTCAGGTGAAAGACCTAAAGTATGAGTTGAAACCATTCAAAATTAGTTTGGTAGAGATTTAGTCACAGTTAGTCCTGATTTGATGTAAAATGCATTCAGGGATAAGTACTGATAATTTTTAATTGTGCAGATGTAGTAGTCATAAATTTGTGAAACATGTTCATAGGTAACATCAGGAAAGGATTATTGGTTAGTAATTGATTTAGCTTCCATAGT
>JALLPD010001588.1:0-11733 GCA_036940065.1 Cyclotella cf. meneghiniana | reverse complement strand
GGCGAGTGACATCGGCAAAGTATCTATGGCCAAGAGTAGTATACATTTTAAATACTTCTATTTACTTAAAATATTATTAAAATACTTTCCTTTTGTTGCAAAGGAGAAGTACACAAGATATTTTGGATCTGGAAGGTTCAAAGATACAAGATCCAAAAATACACCACATTTTGTACCAATGGTGCGTAGAATATACACACCAGCTCATGGAGGAACATCACACCATGATGGTGCTACACACAATATTTAGTACTGTCTGTCTGCATCAATATCATACAGTAGAAATAAGCTCACAGCTTTTCAGTGGATGATGGTCAAACCTCACACATTGCTCAGGCATCTAACATGGAGATTGGGTGACTTGGAAAGTGATGTGGTGTTAGATCCAGAGTTATAGCAGTCCAAGAAGTAGGGACTTGAATGTAGAAAAATAACTCAGAGTTGGCTATTGATCAATAGTGACCTAAGCTGAAAGTTGGTGTAGGTTCTGTTGGGTGAATAACCAAACCAGCAGCACTATTAGATGTTGGTGGAGAATAACTAGTGAAGAATATCAATATGGACTGGTGATGTGTGGTTGTGTTGGGTTTTGCCAAATTGGTTTTATGAGATGAACAAGTTATAACAATGATGATTTGACAAAACACAATTATCATGCATTCATCATGTACTGTGCATGATGAATATTTTTGTAGTATGTTTCTACAGGTTTCCAACAGTAGGATGAGGTGGTGTGTAGAAGTCTACAAAAGCTCGGCAGATGATGTGGTACAAAAAAGATATGTTGTGCACAGAGCATATCTTTCTGTGGACTGATCACCACTTTTCAAATGGTCTGTTCATTGTTGGTTTTTGGTTGGTCTGGCCATTGTTTGTTGGTCTGACCATTGTTTTTCATCCAATTTACACATTCCATGTGGAAGTTGCAAGTGTCTTCCAAGTATTTTTCATGCTCCTCATTCACGTGATGTTTTGTAGGTCTAGGGTTTGAACCCCCAACCTCACAGCAAAATCTTTTTGTAGGTCCCGGTTTTGATTCCTTGGCCCGACCACCTAGTTCAGGCCCATGGATTCCTTGGCCTATGTCAAGTTCATGTTTCATGGAATTGTCATGTGCATTGCCTCCAACTTGATGATGAGGGGCTCTAAATCCCTCAACAATGACTCCAAGAATCTCTTTCATCACTATCATAAGTAGCACCTGGAGGCAAGTCTTCTTTTTGTTGAATGATCAAGCATTTATTTCTCTTTTGGGTTTCTTTGTTGAAGTCTTTGAGTACTTGCTTTCAACTTTTGCTCCTGTAAATAAAATACTCACTATTTGTTGACCCTGATGGATACATTGTGAAGAAGCTTCATAGGCATGACAGTCCATGTACTATTTGTGCTGAAAACTGTCTTGGGTGAGTTTTGGTATCAATGGGAACTGGGGTTCACTGATGGCCCAGCACCACATATGTGCTATGGTGATAACTCCTGTGCACAAGCATTTACAGTTTGCTCACAGGAGAATCATCAAGATTGTCAAGAAGATATAGGCAAAGATGACAATGCCATCACATGAGAAGTTGCAGGAATTAAGTCACTCATTGCTCAAACTCAAAGACACCCTGCTCTCCAGAATGCGTGGGGTACCATGGATGGTTTAAAAGTCAAAAAGAGGAAGCTCCTGATGATATTGACTGATCTCAATATTATCACGGTGAAAAGAGTGATGTTTCATGACCTCTGTTCTTGTTTTTCTCCAATTGGTGCAATTCATTCAGCATTTTACACTATACCAGGAAGTACACACAACAGCATGGTGTTGGATGGGGGTGGGCTATAGAAAACTTGAATGGGTCTATAACAAAACTAGTCTAAAGTTTATAATTGATTTGGCTTTTTGTAATGCCTTCAATTTCTGGAACAGGTCATCCTAAGATGACTTGCTGACAAGCCACACTGTGGTAATGTACAAGGATCAACTTGATAATAGAATAAGTCAGGAAAAAGCTTGTCTATGGGCCAATCTAAAGCGTGGGGTATACAAGCTCTTCATTCTTCATTTCACAGGGTGAAAGATACACTGATGTTTGAAGAGCAAGGGGAGAGGAAAATTGCCTTAAGTAGAATTCTCCTTCTTCCCAAGCCAAGGGCAAGATTGGTTGGCATTAATCAGATTTCAACCAGATAGTTAAACGGACTTGATGCTGATCCAGACGGCAATTTTATACCTAAAATTGACCTTAAAAGTTGATTTTAGTGAATATCATTGATGTACAAGCTTTAATATGACTATGATGTATACATTTATTACTTTTTGAAGAAAAATATAACATCAAGATGGTCTTTGAGCAACTCACACCAAGACCTCAAAGTTGTCAGACATCTGGTTCATAGGCACCTGGTTCAGTATCACTCTCCTTGCATTTCCCTTTCTGGGTACAAGTGTCAGGTGTCATGTATCCTTGATTCTGCAATGGCATAGTTGTTGGAATGCTTCATGACATCATAGCAAACTGACTGTTTGCATTGCTTCCATGCAAGCTCAGAATTTTCACGGTCATAAAGTGTGATTGTTACAGCGTCATCTCCAGATGCCCCACAGCTTGCAGGATTATGTGCTGCTGCAGCAGCAGGAGATGCCATAGCAGTAGTTGCAGCTAGTGGAACCACTGCTGCAACTTCAACCAGGGTACAACTTTGGGGTGATCATATAGGGCTGCTGCAGGAGTTTTCGCATGAGTGATTGCTTCAATCATCTCATTCTCCAATTCTTTCTCCTCGTTGGATCCATCTTTGTCTTGTGGAGGACCGTAGATTTTGTTGTCATTGTTATTGCCTGCTATGACATGTGACATGTGAATGTACAGTAATTTGATTGTGTGTTCTGCTTGTGCTGGGTTGATTTTATGAAGACGACCTGTGGACAACAAACAAAAGATATGATATGAAAGGGATTGACATGATGACAAACTAGGTACTAGAGAAGATGCATGAAGTTTCACAATGACTTTTAGCAATTGAAAACACTTTCGACCCTAAAATCTAAAAGTAGGACTAGGATAATTAGACTCTACACCACTATCAAAGTGATGAAAAAAGGCAAGCTTCTGTGACGCTTTTCTAGTTTTTGAACACTCTATGAGCAAATATTCTTGCCCCTCAAAAAATGTATGGATTAAATTATCTACTATAGATTATTTTAGTTGTCATGAAAGTGTGCGTTAGCCTACCTCAAAAACTTGTTCAGCCCAGAAAGCACTGAAGTCAAGCCAGCGGTTTTTGAGATCAATTACTCAGACATAGTGTAACAATCAAATAAATCAAGAGTTGCCAAACCCCTCTCATGTCTAAGCGCTTCAATCTCCCTCTTATGCATGCGTAAATGGCGCAGATATGCCTCTCGACGGACTGTTGCCTCAGCTTTCACCAGCTGTTTGAATGTGGTAACAATAAGTTCATCCGACCGCTTTGACATGAAAATTTTTCGTCCCTCTTTGCTACTGGAGATTACTATTTCCTCAGCATCTTCTGGGGTTGGAGGAGGTGGACACAAGTTTGAGATTGGTTGAACTTTTTGCTTTCTCGGAAGCTCCCCAGGAGGGTAGATGAAGTGTGGACCGAAGTTTAATTGAGCTGATCCATCTAGGTAACATGATACTGCGGGGAAGTATGTATCGCTGCTGATGTTGTCAAAGGCTATTCCTGTGCAATCTGTTTCCCTGCCAGGTATTTGTTTGCTCCCCATTATTACTCCATTTTTGTAGAAGCAAATATAATTGTTATTCATTGAGGTTGATTCGTCGCCGCCTGCAATTTTGCCAGCACTTTCTGCAATTCCATCAGTTGCATTTTCAGAGAGACAAATGGCAAATCCGATCACATCGCCAGGACCAAATTCCACTCCTCCCCACTTGTCTTCCCTCTGTGAATTATGAACACGCGATCCAACAATATCTCTGATGGCATAGGAATATTTGTCATACCCTACCGGCGCCTGGAGATCGCCAAGTCGTCCGCTCCACCCGATGCGTAAGTGACCACTAGATGTGTTTCTTTGAGAATTTGAATGCTCTGCTGTAGAATTTGATAGCTCGGAATTTACGATGAATTTCTCTCCAGAATTATTGTCACAGATCTCCTGCAATGGCCGCTTTAAGCTATGTCTCGTGTCTGAAGTTTTGGACCCTAAAATGACTGCTTCGTAATAGTAACAGCCAGCACTGGCTCCATGTGTCGCCCTTGACATACGATACCCGCGCATCCCTCCCCGAACCACCAGTCTCCTAACTGTTTTGCTAAAGTTAATTCCGTGGCTTGCAGAATCTTCTAAATGAGTGCCTTCTACTACAGGATTTGGATCGGCCAATGTCAACTGAGGTGCCGAATCTCTCACATTCATTGTTACATACGGTGGAAAGTCATTGATGCATCTCAAGGCCGCATTCGAAACTTCTTCAATAGACGGCAAGAGAGGATGTCCTCCCGCCAAAGCGGACGAAGCCAGAGAATCCATCGGCTTGTTCGACTTGTCGGTAGATTGCATCATGGCAGAGGAATACATGGCCAACGAAGCAGACGCGGCCCCATTCTCGAAGAATAGAGTAGCCAATCCGGGAAGCAGATGTTGATGCGCCCTCGTGGCATCGAGGGCCGCGGCAACGGCGGCGGCCGCAGCCTGGTTTCGAGTGGAGGTTGGGACGGGAGGGTTTTGGGGGGCGCTGTCTGTGGAGTCGGCCACTGAGAGTGGAGGAGATGAGCTGGGGCTCTGGGATGACATTACTGCTTGGATTGAAGGATGAATCAAACTCGTTTAGCGAAGTGACAAGTATCCTCAAGTATCTCCATCATCGGAGTAGAATTGACATACGCCGCGCGGCTGTGACTCGTACACTATTCTTTTTAGAGCAAAAGGTACAACCTAAATTGGTCAGTAGGGTATTACCTAGGATGGTCGTACGCAAACGGAGGTGGGTGTATGGTATCAGCGGCAACACGCCGCAAGCTTCCCTCTTGAATCCAAAACGATGCTCGTCTCCTTAGAAGGAAGAAGTCCCAGCTTCTGCGCAAAAGGAAATATGTGTCTCTGTGTTAGTAGGCTACTTAATATTCAATGAGCCAAGTGGCAATTAATCAGCGGGAGACAGACAGCACGCACAAATCCTTGCTTTGCATTTATGATGGCGAAATAGACCTGAAACGACCCAGAATAATCAACGAGCAAACTCTAAATAAATATTCCAATTTTCTAACGGAAGTTCCATTATCATCATTTATTCATTTCATTACTCACAATCCTTGAACATGAGCCTGCACATTCGTAACAATCCACTCTGACGACGGAAATTCTTTGCTGTCTGCGCTTGGTTGACGCGAGCCATTGGCGCCAACTTGCACAAAACCATCCCCATACACATCGACAAAAAGACACCAATTCTCTGGAAAACGCTTCATAACAACAACCTTCAAGCCGGACTCGCTGTCGTCATCTTCATCGATTGTATTATCTTTTGACCTTGACCTCGCGACAAGAGGCATTACCGCATAAACCAATACAGCATTGTTCATTTCTGCAGGCAAAGTTTCTAAACGAGAGTTCACGAAGATGATGGTTCGAGTTTGCCCATATCTTGCCAGTATTCGCCTCACGGCAATAAGGTCGGTTGTGTCATACGGAGATACTATTATAAGAGCATCCTCCTGTTCTGACGAAGGGCCAGTCACAACAAGACGAGCATGTTTATCAACTGCGGCTATGACTTGTTCGAACATGTCTGACCCGCTAGTTATTTCATCATTACCAATCATGCTCCATAAACGATGTGATGAGGTTGGGTCGAGTGTTGGCTTCGATGTCGGCTTCGGCTCTGCTGTCACTGACGCCGATAATTTGTCAGTAGGCGTATCCCATGAGTCCATGAGCTTCTTGCGAAACTCGTCTATATCATTTGCTTCCGCAACTTCCGAATCATTCCAAGATTTGTCATCTTCATCTATGGTTATTTCTTCTGTTGACAATTGAACTGCGCGTTCTGTGTCCAATCGTTCTTTTTCATTCCGAACCAAAACCAAACTCTTTCTAATCAATTTCCTTTCACGCAATTGATCAGACAAATAGCAGCAAAAGTCATACACAGCCTTCTTGTCGTACAATTTGGGACCCTCTGTAATATCATACGACGGAAGACGAAGATCTATCATTATAATGTTGTGTTGTTTCCCCATCGCAATCGCTACCGACTCTGCTGCGGCCTCCGCAGCCTTTTCCGGTGTCGCGGGCACCGTGCCCATAGAGTTTCCATTCCACGACTTCTCTAGCATTGATCGCATGGCCTCCATTCTAGGATCGGGATCCATACCCCAGTCATCGTTACTGAATGACGATAGGTGCGGGGTATATCTGAACGATGGAAGCCTAATGCCGTGTTCACGTGGAGCTGTGAAAGCGATTGCAAATCGAAACGCAGAGGCAACTGACACGCATAAAAGATGCATGAATCCGCTTGTCAACTTCTTCATTACCGTCTTGAATGAGTACAGGGACTTCCTAACTATCAACTATCAATCATCCTCGGTTGAAGGCGAGAGTCCACTTACAAATATTAGAAACTTACACATCTTATACACATGCTGACAAGAAAGAACATTGCGTTCCGTCCAAGGGACCAGACCTACAACACGATATAGTATTATTGTACGAATACAACATAATACCATGGCGTCCAAGGACAGCGTGTTGTTTGTGCTCTGTACAGCTCTGTACGGTATGGTATCGTACTAGTGTCCACAAAAAATGACGTGGTATGGTAAGTATGGTACCATACCTACAGCTACATACCTACCTAGTTTTTTCATATTATTGATACACCTAAGAAAGCATCGGTAGGTAAGTATGCTATATCTATAAAAAACATAATTTTAATGATATGTGTATCGTGCACCATACCTTTATGTACTCCAGTCCCTTTCTGTAAGAGATACCATAACTACCTATTGTGTACCATGCCTGCCTTTTTTGGCCCTTTTCCACTTCATTCGCCCATACTACATACAATAATACCATGTATATTGTCCACGCATCATACCAAACAAAAAACCTCACATAAAGCACACGAAACAGCAACTCATACGGTCCCAGCGTGTCCCAGCAACAAGAAAACAGCGCGACAACAAGACTAACGGAAATGGACGAATATCAAAACGATCAAGTTCTAGATAATGGCGACGGCGGGCTCGGGTTATTCGGCGATGACGGCGACGACGACATCGATCATGAGCAGCTCCAACAGCAGCAGTACGAAGAGGACCTTGACGCCGACGATATTCTTGGGTTGGACGATGATGCTGACGTGATGGACAACCCTGAGGGATCGTTGTTGATGAGATTTTGCCCTCACGATTCGTCCATGTTGTATCCAAAGGTGAGACTTTTGGCGATGAGTACATCGTGACTTTGGAGGCAGCAGGATGGTAGCCTATCAAGGGCGACCAAACAATTGAGTTGTCAGACGCTCATTTTATCTCTTGCATCTTCATCAGGAAAATCGAGCAGAGCGCAGACTCCTCTACGCATGCCGTCTCTGCAGATATACTGAATACGCGCAGGGCCCATTGATTTACCAAAATATCCTCAAAAAGGAAGTGGGAAATGTCCTCCACACAGTCCCCTCGGCTGTAAGCGATGATCCAACATTGCCCAGGAGTCAGAATGCTCATTGTGAAAAGTGTGGCCATAATGAGGCGGTGTTTTTTCAGTCGGATACAAGTGATGTCAGGAATGATACATTGGCGCTGATTTTTGTGTGCTGTAATTGCGATCACAAATGGGTGGCGTAGGTGGTTTCTTGGGGGTTGTAAATTGCAGGCGACCCATAGGACAAGCTCCCATGCGTTGCTAATGAGGCTGTGCTCAGAGACGGGGACGGTTTATCGAGAACTGTAAACTCCGAACGAAAGTGTCGATTTCACGTGGACAAGTTCATTATTCAACCACACAGGAATAGGAAACGGATTAAGCGGACATAATGATCGCTAATAGTTGATTGACGATGCCTATTCGTCGTTAGTAGTTTCCGTTGTTGAGTTGCTTTTCATGTGCGTAATCATTGTTGCCAACCTTAAACAATTCATCTTATTTGTTTGTGTCGCCCTGTGGGACATACCGACTCTTCTGCTAGGGTATATAATTCAATTCGTTAGAGGTCATGGTGGGCACGGTCAACTTATCAGACAGAACAGCTACCGAGCAAACAGCGTAATTCTTCCGGACCAGCCAGAGGATGAACTCAACCACTTCGTACACAGTGTACCACAGCTCTAGCTTATTGTTTCACAACTCAAAATGCTCTCTACCCGAGGCACTGAATCACCTACTCTCCAAACTCTCTTCAAAGCAGCCAACCATCGTTTCTTTCTTCTCATCTCTACATTGAAAGTGGGTTAGCAGTGCATCATCTGTTGCCTTGTCGACTCCCCTTGATGTCTCCCCTATTGGCACTGGAAGATTGAATGTTAGGTATGCCGACTACGCCTTGATTGGACCAAGGGCACGCGCATCAATAAAGCTCCTATTCCCAATGGCCGTCAGTCCTACGATTCCCAAGTGGCTTGCCGCAAGGGATTTTACAATGGTCAGGCTTCTGGAGCGTGTTCATATTTGAATTAAGCTTTAGTCGCGAAGTTCTTGTTTTTTGTTTTCGTCATTAACATCCGAACTCTTCAATCAACGTTTTTTAATTTCCGGGAGTTGAAATGATTAAAAACGCCAAATAAGAATGGCCGACACCCTGACTCATTTATCATTCAGCCAACATTCCAATAGAATTGCGTTGACCCAATTCGCCCATTTCTCCAACGAAAGACACAAATAACCGAAGAATAAAGCGAACCATGAATCCATCTTATAGCTATGCTGCGTTCTTGGTGGCATTAAAAACGATCCATGCACTCGACTCATCGTTGTCAACAGGATCCGCTGGAGTCAACACCAGTGAGATGACCAAGCAATGCTGTCTCGTCACTCCGTCTTCACTGTTCTAAGAAACATTTCATTCTCCTCTTTTCCTCTTTACCTTTTCAACACTTAGTTGATGGGAACATCTTTGAAGTCAAAACAAAAAACTACCCCGTGACAGTCAATAGACTGGATGTCCATATGACCGCAAGTACAGCTCCAATTCAAGTTTGGTATCGGCCGGGCAATCAATCTCCGTCATACATGGACACATACGAAAATGTGCTTGACACTGAAATCACGGGGAATGGTCTGAATGCCATGACACCGTTACCAGCTTTTACAACCCCGATTGTTATTCCTGCAGACTCAACTTACACCTTTTATGTGACCACTAAAACGAATGGAGCATTAACAATGTATTACGAAGTTGGTACGCTGCTTGGCCAGGCATTTGCATCGGATGAATTCTTGGATATAAACGAAGGTTACGCTATGCGATACGCGTTTTCCTCTCCAGCATATCCACGAAAATGGAATGGTGTGTTCACATTGATGTAACATTGATCCTTCTTTCGCACACCACATTTATCCTTTATCTCACCGGTTACTATTGTCACGTCTATCCCCAGGAGTGATTTACTATACAACCACAGCGCCTCCTGCAACGCCTGGGTCACCAACAAAGAACGTGCGTTTATCCTACATTTTATTTGTTGTCAACAAAGAAATCATTCTCCTTGACCCTTTCTTGCTTCTTTTTCAATTCTTAAAGCCTACTCCCCTGCCGACGAAACTTCCAACAAAGCAACCCACCAATAAACCTACAACAAAATCGCCGACAAAAAAGCCCGTGATTTTGTCATCTGCTCCAACAAAAAAACCTGTCACTATGATTGAAACTTTAGCCCCAACGGTCACTTTCATTGAGACTTTAGCTCCAACTTTCAATGACAAGCCGCCATTTGAAACTCTCAATCCAACCATAGCCCATTCAAAAATGCCGATTTCTGGAAACACGCAGAGTCTAAGACCAACATTCAGCGATACACTGAGTCCGACCGCACTTTCAACAACCCCGAGTCCAACAGTAAATGTGGTAGACACATTGGAGCCAACAACCCAGTCGCCAGCACCGAACAAACCGTCTCCGAAGCCTCTGCCTATTGACCCACGATCTTTAACCGTTAACCCGACAAGTAATCCGACAGAGAAAACACCACAATCACCGACAACGAAACCTGTGTCAGTCTCATCAAATCAAAAGAAAGGAATGGAAAATGTTATTTACTTTCTGTCAATTGGTGCTGCATTTCTGATGTAATTGATTGGTAACGCATTGGGCATAGTTAACATCCCTAAAAATCTTTTGATTTTAAGATCACTTTGACTTTCCTTAAAATATGGTTTCAAAAGACGTTTTCTGTTCCCTACTCATCGTACATTAGTTATTTCCAACTCAAATGGATGATCGAGTACTCCCAACTGAGGTTCAATACCGTTGAAAGCGTGAAGTCTTCACACGGACTGCCATCTCCAATCTTTCATGCAATAGAAATCCTGAATGTAGGTACCAACGGGAAAAATGGCACAGTTGGGCTAGAGGCTGTTGTAACTTCCTTTTGTGATGTTACAATGTTATGTATCAATGTGAGAAAAAGAGTCGAGGGCCTGATCTGGTACCAAAATCCACTGCTTCATAATGTTGTGCAAGTTTGAATCAGGTGTCAACGATAATCACGTTAACAATGTTAAAGAAAATCATATCTTACCTCATTCCTAATATGACACGTCAAAGCAATGCCTTTATCCAACAAAAGGATGGTATGCGAAACAGAAGTACCGTAGTGTGTCATAACGTCTTTTGAATCACTTAAAATACATCTCACTTGCCACTAAGATGCCCCAGCCATACCTTCATCTTTCCTTCAACCTCAATCCTCGTATCACAATTGAAGAGAAACAATCTGTCAATAGCAGACAAAATGAAAACTTTGCAAACTTTTCATGCCATGTTTCAGAAGAAATCAGTCACACAGTGAATGTAATGTTCACTGTGTAGACCAAATTATATCCAGATTGACCTGTTGCAATGATTCCAAGTGAGCAGGTAGTTTGCCACCTTTCAAAAACGAAATCAACTTGCTCTGGAAAACTATGCAACAAGCCCCATCTTAGGTGCTTCCTTTTGTATGTTTTGATTGAGTCAAATGGGAGATTCCAAAGAAAGTCAGCCCTTTGCTTCCCACCAAACACTGATTGTACATGTAGAAAATTATTCTCCAACACCAAAATAAATGCACAAATGAGAATCCAGCCCAACAAGATTTGGCTGCTGCAGAGCATGTTGTTCCCATCCTTTCTAATCTGTATTTGGCTCCTTGTGTATTATTGGCAGTGTGAGTGTTCTTCATAGTCAGCATGCTACCTACAACAAGGTTGACAGGGAAAGCTAGAGCAAGCATATGGCCGATCATTCCACTTTGAACACATCAGATCTATCTACACTTGAGAGTATTTCCAAATTGATCCCAAGAGTGATCTGTAGTGAATAAATGGGACAGCATAAGGATCCATCATTGGCTGTCAAGTAGAGGGGACAAATGTGTGAGTCAAAACTGCAACAACAAGTGTGTCTTAAGTAAATCATGCTTAATCTATCTATCTATCAAAAAAGATTGTTGGTACAGACATAAGTATCAACTTAACAAAGCAACCAGCACATTACTTGGCACAGAATCCAAAACAAGATGCCAACAAAACAACAGAGGCCAACAGGTCTTGGCAGGTGCAGA